>SMSR01008333.1:0-19395 GCA_019453355.1 Ceratina japonica
CAATGACACCGGGCCGGTCTGTCCGTTCCTCGTGGAGGAGACGGTAGAACGGTCGGATTCGCGCGCTACTAACGTTGTATACGCGACGCAGACCGAGCGGTGGCGATCATGTGAGCACCAGAACAGAATTAACGCGAAGGGGGGCCAATTCGGTATTTCTGGCGCGATTGTCCGGCGAAAAATAGATTCGTATGGCGGTTCGGATTAAAAGATGCCACTGGGACGATTATTCTGGCGCTGTTACGCCGCCCGTGTCCTTCCGTAATTCTTTCTCTCTCGCTTTCGTTCCCGTCTTTCTCGTTCCAGTCGCGGTGACAGATCCCCTCGTCTTCCATCGTCGTAACACCCTTCGGTATCGGACGTCGTCGTACTCGTCGAACGTGATTCTCTAAAATGAACGCGTGCCTCGCTCTCTACGCGCTTTTTCGGTCTCCAAATCTCTGCGTAGCAAAGTAATATAAAATCGACGCGCGATCGGGCTCATTTACTTTTTCGCTCCGTAGAAATTCTCGTCGAACGGCACGAGCGAATATCAAAACGCAGAAGCCGAGCCGACGAGATCGGGATTTATGATCGACGAAACCGTTTAACGTCTCATTATATCGTTGCGTAACGCGCGCCGTCGCGCAACACCTCGTCGGTTCGACGGTGGATAGGTTTCGAGGCAGCGAAGGTATCCGAACCGCTTTGGTATCCAACGCACCCGGTATTCGAGCCTTGCCCGAACTGTATATTTGTTCTCACCCGCTTACTTTTTACGCTCGATACTATAAATATTATTACGTCGAGATTTGCGTATACACACTTTTTCAGCGGCTCGACGTTAGGAACGCAACCCCTCCATCTCGGATTCCCCAAACGTGATCAATTAAAACGTTTCGTAACGACGATTCGTTCTTTCCGTAATTCCTTCGACGACGGACAACCGACGCGTTCGGTTTCGCGAATGACGGACACGTTTTAATCGTCCCACGCGACGCGTCGGATCTCCCGTTCATCTCGCCGGAGAGAAATGTTTCACGTATTCAATTTTTTTCCACCGAAACCCGACCGATCTTTGTCCTCGACGAGAGGCCATAAATCGTCGAATATGGAATAGTTGGCGCGCGTTTCGCGATTGTCCGCGGATTTATCGTTCCGCCCACCGGCGTTCGTTCGGAACCCGACAGCCGTGGAGCGCTGCGCGGAATGAATTTACGCGTGACGAGGTCGCGATCACGCCGCGACCCGACGCGACGCCGTTTGTTGTGCCGGCCGGAGGTTCTCACGTGGCGATGCAAATGATTTTACATAGGCTTGGCCGAGAGCGTGCTCGAAATAGCGACAATCAGTCGATGACACTGCGCGTCGGTCTCTCGTGACGGCGGCGGCGGCGGGTTCGACGTCGGTCGTCGAGCCAGCTCGTTCCGTCGCGGTGTATCGTCATCGATCGACGACGAAAAGCGAGACCGCGCGTATCGAATTGCGACCGCTTTCGTTACCCGCTTCTCGCTCCTGGATACGCGATCCTACGGAATCCACTCGGGGATAAACTGTTATTTCTAAAATTAGACTCGACCTCGTCGCATACATCTTTTGCCGAGAATAAATCCTACGATATTTCGATGACGAATCGGGGAAAAGTCGATAAAGCGCGACATAGGTAGCAGATCCTTCTACGAGACGTTTCACGTCGACGTTTGATCGCGATCCAGTCGAATCTCACGTGACCGCGTCACGGCGCGAACTTCTGATCGAAATTAAGCGGCAGTACGACGAGAATCGAGGATCTTTCTTTACGATCGCGTTCCGTTTTTTTCGAAGGTCTTTTAAAAAGCTTTTAAGCTAGAAATTCGCGTTGTTTTCTGTGCCGTCGAACGTTAAGTGTTTCACTCGATTACCGTTTAATGGCAACTTCCTGAAGACCGTCGAACCCTTTCCGTTCTTTCTCCGATCGATACCGGCGTCTCCGTCGACTTCCGCGCGAGCATTCTCACCCGTGATAATCGCAAACTAGCCACGATTGTCGTAAAACCGCGGTTGATGAAGTAACGCGATCTCGAGATGTCTTCGTCCCGGATGAAGCACGACTCCTCGGGTCCTCGACGCGAGCCAGTAATAAATAATTTTAGTCGGTATCACTTATCGATCCTCGAGCTCGATCCCCGAGCCTTTCACAATTATTTGAACGGAAACGGTTTTACGATCGAACACAATACTAAAATAAGTTTCTCATTTATACGCTCGAAGACGTCTTCCAAAAATAGGGTGTGTTCTCGAAATTCCGCATGCGTAACGATCTACACGTTCAGACGGTTTCTCCCGCGTAAACTTAACAAAACCGAATTTCTGACCCACCCACGATTTCGCGGAACAATTATAGCAATTGTGTGCAACACGACGAGAAGCCGTCGTTCGGGCCACATGCGTTCGATCGTCTGGCCAGGACCGGGGCTCGTCGCGTCGCGTCGCGTCGGAATCGTCGACAGCTTCGTTTTCTATCTTTTCCCGGTTCGAAGGACGCCCGCAACTTTTCGAGAAGCATCGCCGGACAGAACTACCGCGACCGTCCGGACCGCGCGAGAGCCGGTTTTCCCGGGCGATAAGAAACTTTCGTAGCGCGCAGACGAGTCGCAGATAAGGCTGGCTGGCAGACACTTTGGCGTCTCGAAGTGAAACGCGAACGTAAACGCTAAAGATAGCGCGATCCGCGGTCGTCCCTCGAGATTCGTTTCTTGGCCAATCTTTTTATCGAATTCCATCGCGTTCGCGCGCGTCTATTCCCGCGTCGTTGCAACGGCTCTCGAGAATCCGTCATTTTCTTAATCCGAACGGTCCCGTATATCCACCGCGAGAACGCGATCAAATAAAAAAGCATTCGTACGAGATATAGGTATTAAAAATACGTGGCTCGTCGCTCGAGGTCTCGTCGGATTTCCATACAAATTCGGAAGAATTTGGTTACTTTTTTGCGTAAAGAATAGATCGATCGAATCGAAACGGACGCGAGCCGTCGAGGTGTTCGCGAGGCGGCCGCCCCGTCGTCGGTCTCGATACTTCTCGAACGAGTAACGCGTCCAGGCTAGAATTTCTGGGCGCATTCGATAAATCAGTCGGCGATTTTCCGGTCGAAAAAATAAAGAGTCCCGGTTAGCCGGGCCAGCGGTGATTTACGATCGCCATATAGGCGGGCCGAGGTGTGGTCCGACTTGCATTAGAGAATGAGTCTCGAAATAGTCCCGGACGCGGAATACGTCCCTAGGAATATTAGGCAATGCCCTCATGGCGATTTTTATCGTCCTACGTCATCGGCCGCGCCGCTGCTAGAAAGAAATGTCCCAGATTTTCGGTCGCGGACGTTAGGTAATCCACGCTTCCGATCGGCGAACGTTCTCGCTCTTCGATCCGTCGAATCTCTTCTCTCGTCCTGGTCAAGAAGAACGGACCAGAAGAGTCCGGAGCAAGTCCCAGTGAATCGCGTTCTGCTCGCGAGTCAAATCGTTTCGAACATGTCGAGTTTTTCCAATCGGAATATAGAGATTACGCGTTCGCGATATAGCGAGACAAAAGTTCGCGGCAGAGTTGCTTGAACCGACGAATTTAGAAATTGCACGTTCGCCAGGAATTTCTTATAGCGTTTGGCAAACGGAATCGATATTCTCGACGGAATCTTATACGATTTACCGCGGACTTTACAACTCCGCGTTGCAGCCTCCCCTGCCGCCGTCTCTCTTCTCTCTCGTTGTTCCCCGACGCAACGACTCGGACAACAAGTCGTTCTACTCCTATTTACAAACGGCCACTCTCTGCCAACGATTCCTCTCGACCAGAGTTCCGTCGATCCTCGACTTCCGTCGGCCCCTTCCGACGACCGCCCCTTTGCTCGCGGATCCGTCGCGCCTACTCGCTCGATCGTTAGAAACGAATCGTCGAGGCGGCGACTGGCGTACTGTGAGAGATACGCGAGGNTCGCGGACGTTAGGTAATCCACGCTTCCGATCGGCGAACGTTCTCGCTCTTCGATCCGTCGAATCTCTTCTCTCGTCCTGGTCAAGAAGAACGGACCAGAAGAGTCCGGAGCAAGTCCCAGTGAATCGCGTTCTGCTCGCGAGTCAAATCGTTTCGAACATGTCGAGTTTTTCCAATCGGAATATAGAGATTACGCGTTCGCGATATAGCGAGACAAAAGTTCGCGGCAGAGTTGCTTGAACCGACGAATTTAGAAATTGCACGTTCGCCAGGAATTTCTTATAGCGTTTGGCAAACGGAATCGATATTCTCGACGGAATCTTATACGATTTACCGCGGACTTTACAACTCCGCGTTGCAGCCTCCCCTGCCGCCGTCTCTCTTCTCTCTCGTTGTTCCCCGACGCAACGACTCGGACAACAAGTCGTTCTACTCCTATTTACAAACGGCCACTCTCTGCCAACGATTCCTCTCGACCAGAGTTCCGTCGATCCTCGACTTCCGTCGGCCCCTTCCGACGACCGCCCCTTTGCTCGCGGATCCGTCGCGCCTACTCGCTCGATCGTTAGAAACGAATCGTCGAGGCGGCGACTGGCGTACTGTGAGAGATACGCGAGGGCCGGTNTATAGAGTTCCGTCGATCCTCGACTTCCGTCGGCCCCTTCCGACGACCGCCCCTTTGCTCGCGGATCCGTCGCGCCTACCCGCTCGATCGTTAGAAACAAATCGTCGAGGCGGCGACTGGCGTACTGTGAGAGATACGCGAGGGCCGGTGCGCTTAGACGCGTCTCGCCAGAAACCGGGATCGGTATTTGGCAAACGACGGCGACGTCGTCGGTCCGCGGGTCCCAGGTATCCTAGACCGCGGCAACCTCTTCCTCGATCGCCCCTGCCCTCCGCCGACCGTCCTCCGCCTCTTCGTCTCTCCGCTCCTCGTTTCCTCGCCGTCGTCGTCGTCGTCGCGATCTCTTCTTCCACCGCTCGACTCGCGTTCTCTCCGCGGTTCGCTCGTCTTCCTTCCACTCTCGGCGCCCGTCGCGCGTCTTCCCCGTTTCCTCGCTCGTTCGCTCGGTTCTCTCTTCTCGCGTAACAGAGGCGGAGGAGAGAAGGGGCAAAGACGCTTTTAGACACGGAGCGTCCACGAGCGTCGCGACGCCTCGAGGAGCAGTAGTCGCGTACCTTGGGCAGCTTCCACCTTGCCGGCTCGCGGCCGCACGTAACGCGATTCTCCTCCACGTCTGCTCGTCGCGAACCTCGCCGTGTCGCGGTTTCGTATCCCGCCTCCCCCGCGCGCCGGAAGTCCTCGCGGCCTGGAGGCACGGATAAGCTCGAGGAAGAACGGGGACGCTAGCAGTGGTTCTCGGTCGGAGAACGCGCGCCACGCCGAACGACGGCTCGATTCTATGTGCACGAGTTAAATTTGGGTCGAGGCTCTTGGTCGGCGAGCCTCTGGAAACGACCAACGAGTCGGTCGATCTTTAAGGAACGATCGACTCGGACGGCTCTCTGCGATCCCGCGGCGAGGGAAGGCGCGCGTGGACACGACCGGTCGGTCGGTTCGAGGGAGAAGAGAAACGATGGTCAGCTGAATTTCGGTGGGATCCGCGAGGTCTAAATTAATCTGGAGCCCGTTGTTGTCCGAGCGCGGAACGCGCGGGCCTGTTGCTAGCCGGCGTAAAAAGAGCGTAAAGTTTCGTACGCGGAATAAAAATAAGCGTGATACGGGGAGCCGAGAGGAGCCGGATCGGTCTCCGCGTTCTCGCCGGGTTACGCGCCGGAAACGACCGGCGGCGATTTCCCACTCGGCGAACAAGTGGCCACGCGGCTCTTAATACTCGAAGAAAGTGCAGGCGCGACTTCTGCCGCGACGATTCTCCAAATACGGCCGGAGACCCTCCCGGGCCCGAGGTTCGCTCGATTTTCCCGACGTCGCTTGCTCCCACGAAAAATTGCGTCGCCCGTCGATCGGCCAGGATCTCGGTGGCAATTTCTCGACGCGTGAGTGCCGTGCGAGTGCAGTGTCGGCGTCCGTCCCGTTTCGCCCTCGACGGCGAGATTTTTCAATGTCGAAAGCGTTCTGTTAACGAACCGGCGATCGCGTCGCCGCGCGCGTGCCCGGCGATGAAATAGCGCGGCCTGGAGCCAGTGGACGAATGGTCCGGTCGTCGGTCGGTGATCGCGTACAAAGGGCAGAGTCAATTCCGCGAAAGTGGTTCGCGTGGCGAGGAAGGAGAAGAGCTCGACGATGGCCGAGCGTCCGGGGGTGAGGAGACGTTCGCGCCGCGACAGCGTGGAGACCGGCGGTCCGGCGCGAGGCACGCCGCCGAGCTCGAAGGATCGCAGGACCAAGCGATCGAGCAAACCGTCGAAGGAACGATGGCTGCTCACGAGGAAGACGTGGCGGTACATGGCCGACGCCGGGAGACGGTTGATCCCGGACGGGGCGCACAACAGGCCGGAGGACGTCCCGAAGATCGAGCAGTACTTCCAGGAAGTGTGTCAGAAGGAGCCGAGGTTCCTGCTCTGGAGGAAGGCGTCTTATCCGGGAACGTTGGGCCTTCGGTCGCACAGGCGACGGAGACGCGCGAAAGGCGGCAGTTGTCGGGCGAAGGCCAGCTCGGCCGACGAGGCCGACGACGTCAGGGGCGCGTCTCAAGGTTTCGTACTTCGCGCCACGACGACGGGCAAGTTCGATCTGGCCAAGGCCAAGAGAGAATGGCTGTTGGCCTCCGAGGGAGGAAGCACGCCGTCCAGTCCCGTGGAGCAAACCAAGTTCCGGCACGAGGACGCCGAGACGAAGGCGTTGGCCGACATGCTGCAGAAGTATCTGAACATGCAGAGCGAAGTCGCCGGGACGGCGAGACCCTCTGGGAAATCGGAGACGCTCGGCCGGGGTGACGGGAAGGAAGCGTTCGATCATCAAAGTTTGATAGATAAGCTCCAGCAGCACCTGGACCTGCTGCTCGCCCAAGCGAAACTCGAAGAACTGTCGTTCCAACGGGCGTCGACGGACGAGGACGCGGAGAGACTTTCCAAGGCCGTGCAACCGTATCAGGGCGACTACGTGCACAAGTCGTTGATGGAGACGATCGGCCGTTACTACAGCAGATCCGGGACCCGTGAGCACGTGATCTCGGCTATTCTGACCGATCGGAAGCTCTTGGAGAAACTGTACTTCGACTTGAGGTGCACCAGGGGCTTCAGGGGGCCGCGCGCCACCGGCGCGTACACGTCGCCGTCCTCTCGCTGGTGGACCCGGCAGCAACGCGGCAGAGCACCGACGAAGGACTCCGAGGAGTGGCTCCCCGCGAGAAGGGAACCCGTCTCCCTACCGCCACTGATAGCCGTACAAGAACCCAGCACCGATCGCGGGCCCGCGGACCGCGCCGTTCAAACGGACCCCATCCCCCGCGAAGTCCTCGACGCCGTCCTGTCGGAGAGAGAAAAGGAAGAGTCGTCCTCCAGAGAGGCGGCCGTGCAGAAACCGAGCGGTCGCAGGCGAAGCAGCGTCGACAACGACGACGTTTCGCCGTCGGTCGGCGACACGATCAAGAGGTACCTCCGCATGGCCAGGAAGAAGTCGATGGAGGCCGACAAGGTCGACAGGTTCAAGCGGGTGAACTACGACAGGAATCTGAGAAATATCAAGGCCAAGGGGGAGATCACCAAGCCGAGCGACGACGAAGGGAACAACAAGGGCTGTCAGACCGACGACAACTGGGCCTTTAACTACAGAGAGATGTCGTCGACGGAAAATCCGTCGGAGAATCTTAGCGACGCCGACACGACCACCTCGCCGGCGAGCAGGAACGCGAGCTCGAGGAGCAGCATCGACGCTGGCCTCGGTTCCGAGGAACCCCTGACTCCCAAACATCACCATCATCAGTCCTTTCTCTCCCATCTCCTACACGGTTCCAACGCGCACAAGGATAAGCCGCATTCGGCACCCGGTTCGCCGGCACTGACCTCGTCGTCCGCGAATTCCGCAGGTGGCACAGCGATGCAGAAGAGCAAGTCCTCGAGCAGCGTGGTGCATCACGGCAGCCGATTGGTGGCCAAGAAGATATGGCGGTCCAGGAGCAAGAGCACTTCGAGGGCGTCCAATCAACCCTCCGTCTGGACGCCGCAGGTGAGTCCGATCTCTCTCTCTCTCTCTCGCGTTTTTCTCCCTAATCGACGATCGACGGCGTTGGTCTACGACGCGACTCTTCGGGAGCAACCACCCTGTGCGTCGTAAACGAAGGCACGAGCGAAACTCGCGCGCTATAGCGTACAGTTTTGTCTTGCCAAAATACGTCTACAAATAATCTGCTTAAACCACCTGTCGCCGCATACTTAACGCAGAGTCTACCGGTTCGTTATGAGAAAGAATACGCATTAATAACTGCGCTGCTATTAACATTCGCTGCGAAAATAGACGCTCGCTATTAATAATAATTCTCACCTACCTTGCTTTCTTAATAGCACGTGCAAATTAATTTTACTCCGGGACGCGTCGGCTACGATCCGACCGGAACACCTCTGTTCGCGCCGTTTTCGTTTTATTCTTCCTCCTTCGAGAAATAATTAAAAACGGTTCCGAGACCCGACCGTCTCTTCCGTTCGATCGAACGTAAAATAAAAAATGGCCTCCCTCGAATGTTTCGATTGACTCTCCGTCATAGGATTTCGTTCTTTTCTGAACCGAACGCCAAAACGATCGGGGGATATCTTTCTTATTAACCTTTATCCGTCTCGGCGATCTCCGCAAATGTCAACTTCTAAATCGAGCTTTTTCTCTTCGATAGATCCCTGACACCTCTAGTCTCCGACCGTCGTTCGTCACTTTCTCTCCGTTCGATCCGTCCTATTTACCTTCTTTCCCTCTGTTCCCGTCACCGCGCGTAACGCTCTTCCTCGTACTCGATTTTCACGCGTCAGAAGCTCCATCGAAATCCCCTTTCCTCGTTTCTCGTACAACAGAATTCCACCTCGACTTCGTTCTCTTCGATCTGCAAGAAATTCGGGCGCCCACGCGTTCTCCGTTTCTTCCCATTTCTNCTCGTACTCGATTTTCACGCGTCAGAAGCTCCATCGAAATCTCCTTTCCTCGTTTCTCTTATAACAGAATTCCACCTCGACTTCGTTCTCTCCGATCTGCAAGAAATTCGGGCGCCCACGCGTTCTCCGTTTCTTCCCATTTCTATCGGGCCGAAAATCTCGCCGTCCCGCGGAGCCCTTCGTTATTTTATTTTTCTTTACCGCCTCGACGGCGTTTAATATCGGCGCGCGACCGAGTGTTCGTACGACGCGAAAGAGGAAAAAGGGAGGTGGCGTAAGAACAAGAATAAGAAGAAGGTCGACCTTGCGGCAGACGATCTCGTTAAGCGGTAAGCGCGATAACCAATTTAGGGCCTCGGAATTTCGCCGGCGCCGCCAGAAATAGTCGGCCGCCGGTGGTGTGTATAAACTATACTTAACCCCTGCTACTACTACTACGCGTCCGGTAGCACCGACGCGTGCCGACGCCGTTTACTATCGCCACTGACATCGTTCGCTCGCAGTTACACGCGACGCCGGTCCACGCGCGTTGTCCGCGAAACGCATTTCCGCAAAACCGCGGTTGCCTAAAAATTTGTGACTGCACATTTTTTCGAAACGATTTTATCCCTACAGACGTTCCGTCGTAACGAAGTCGATATGCAATTGTATCTGAACGTGCAAAAGCTTTTCTGCGATCTCCCGAGAAAGAAATCCGTCCAATAACGATTAAAATACTAATGACGAAAGAAGATTCATACGCGTACGCAACGGAGGATATTAAAATGTCACGGCTCACGTGTTTAAAATCAGTTTGATTAATTCCTGTAACGAGATCATCGCTTTGTGCGGTGATTATGCAAAGTTAAACGAGCCAGTCGGCCGCCATCGGCGCGTGTCACAGCGCTCGCGGTAATTAATTCCCCCGGTGCAACGTGACCTTTCGTACGGTCAATTGAAATTGGCGAGAAGTCGTCGTCGGTTGACCACGTGAAAAAGTTTCAGACGGTGTAACTCTGATCGCAGGGGAAGTGCACGTGGGCGGGCACCGGCGGACGACGGGTCACTCTGCAGGACACCCCGCTGAGGTCGTTGTCAGAGATCGAGAGGAAGGTCCTGTGCAACGTGGCCGTCGCCAAGCTTCAAGCCCTCAATTTAGGTGTCCACATCAGGCCGCCGACCGGTAAGTCCTTCCCGATCGTTTCACGCAGATTTATATCGCGAATGCGGGGAAAACTCATTGGAATTCGTTGGGGACAAAAAACGTAAAGAACCGAAGAGTACGAGAACGTAATCTCGATCTTTTCCGACCGTCGCGATCAGCGGCGGGCCAAAAGATCACGTGCCATTCGAGTGATTAGTATATTTTCTATTTTACCTTGGAAAAATTGGTCTCTCGAACCGATGACGGGAACGAGAGCTCGGCCGCCGTCTCGATGATTGACGTGTTTACGAACGCGAGGTGTAGCTCGAACGTTCAAGTATCCTCCGTCGAAGAAATCACGTGTGCACTCCGTTTAAGAACTCCGTTCAGTATCGTTTACGAGCTCTCGACAAAAGCAGATCTTCGAGTTTCATTATCGTCTGTGCACATACGCGCAGTAACAATAAGCCGTCTCGCGAGGAACTTGTAGAATATTCGTTACAGTCGTAAACGCGTCGGTCTCCCGATAACCGGTTCATAATATCGCATTAATGAATTTTGTCCGAGAGAAAAATGGAGAAGATGATCGTCGACGTTACGGTTATACCGAATCTTCGGCTACGCTTTGAGGAAAGTATACGCTCGATAAATCGATAATTACTCGCGTAACGACGACGTTAAACGAACGAGAACCGGGTACGTTTCGCAATACGGTAGGAGAACTTCGTTGCGGTGCATTCTCGTCTGTGGTCGACGACGTTACTCAACAATCAACGAGAGATCGCGTTTCGTCGAGCTAAATTTCCTCGTATTCGCTTTGCGTCTGTTTGTTCCACTTCCGTATCCGGGCGAAATACGCCTACGATCGAGACCGCGACGGAGAAAATTAAACGACCTCTTCCTCCGGTTTGTATTTAAAGAAAAATTAAGGCACACAGCCCGTATATGTCTCGCGAACGACCATTCGACGTTAAACGGTAGACGTACACTCGATCGTTCTGTTTCTGTCTCCAGAGTCGCTCGGCGGCAGTTCCGTTGTCGCGAAGCCCAAGAGAAGAGCTCATTTGCTCAAGAGGAAAGCCCTCACCACCGGCTTCTTCGACAACAAGGGAAAAGACGACAAGGACAAGGGTGAGCGATCAAACGAATTATCCGCGTTGCGTGCGAACCGGGAAAAGCTCGTCGACGCGAAGACGCGACGACGTTCCGGTCAAGGCCAGCGACGAGGCGTATCTCGGAATTCATCGCGCACCGAGAAGCAGCGAATCTGTTATTTCCCCTCGCGGTTTCCCGTCGACAGAAATTCCCTCCTAGAAAATGTCGATAATTAAAAGCAGTAAATTAAATACGCGATTTAACGTGCGGAAAGCAACACGGTTACGATCGAAGATTTATGCCGCGTTTATTTGTTTGGAAAATAACTAGTGCAGCTATTTTCAGGTGCGATTCTGTTTGCGGGAATAGGTGGTGGCCGTAGCCAGTGCTTCTATCATTTTATATGTACGTACGTTTACGACGCACATCCCCTACGGACGTACATACATATGTATACTGTATTTCAATCTAGCAAAGACAAATATTGTCATTGGGACAAATTCCGGGCGCCTCGCGCCACCTCGCCTCGAATTCCACCGTTAATAATTGCGTAAATTGACGACAAACACTGCTTCCTCTCGTCGGAAATACGTACGCTCGCGGTCTACCAGTCGCGCGTCGTTCAAACGAAATATTTCATATTACGTATAGTAATACGCGGCGTAGGAACATTTTCGAGAGAGACAAATCTTCGCGTTCTACCTCTCCCTCTCTCTCTGGTCGCACTCGGAGATTTTCTCTCCTTTCCTTTTAGCGATATGAAACGTTAAGCCGTTCTCCCGCTCTCTCTCTCTCATTTTCCCACCCTTAATAACGTCCAAAGCAAACACGGTTGAAAGCTTTCTTTGAGAACTGCTAATTTTCCCGGCTCGACGTCGCGGCTCGGCACGTTCGTCGCGTATGGGTTTTATACAGTTTTGTCGATCGTCCATTCTGTTTGCGAAGCACTCGTGGGACGACAGAAGTTACGCGTGGAGTTCGAACGAAAGCCAAAAAAGTGTCGGCACGCGTGTGCACAGCCGCGAAATAACGTCGCGGTGTTCGCGCGTCTTTGCGACACCGGAATTTTTACGGTTGATCGATACCAATAGGGTTTGGACCGCCTCTGCGTCGTCTTCTGCACGCTTTCACAAAGTTCATCTTTTTTGACTCTGTTCCTAAATAAAAAGAGCTTCCTAAACGTTGTCCGTCGCGTCGTAAAGCACCGAAGGGCTACCCGGGCTTCAATTTATTTCGATTCGCAATTAAGCTCGAGTATTCGTTGAATTTCACCGAGAAACGCGTCGCATTGCACGCGAACAATGATTATTATTCTCGGGTTTCCACCGCGGCTGGAAAAGTGGAGGCGAGGAAAGGCAGCCGGCGTATCTCCATGTGCGCCAACGGCGGCCACCGCGGTATGAGACACAATTTCGCCGGTTATAATTAGCCACGGGGTGCTCGGTGGCAGTGCATATTTCCGCATATACCGGGTTTATTTGCGGTTCGCGCCGGATACGAGTGCCTCGAGGACACNGAGGAGGCCCTCCAGGAGAATGGGACGCGGTCCCGGGCGTAGTCAGACAGTGCATCAGGCATCTGGAGAATACCGGTCTTCGGACGCTCGGCATCTTCCGGGTGTCGCCTTCCAAGAAGAGGGTGAGACAGGTGAGTACTTTCTCAACTCCGAACGCGTCGCTCGCGATTCTTTNAAGTTTACCAGCGTTTGATCATCGAAGAGAGAACTCTCGAGAATTCGATGATACAATTTCCTGCGCGACCCACGTGCTTGCCAAATCTCTCCTTGCCAATAAAACCATCTTGAACCATTTTCTTCGTTCACCTTCGCGGAATCGCGACAAATAAACGTCGCTCCGCTGGCCGATCGCGAGTCACCGAAGTCGGCGAACGGCGTCCACGATCGAATTAAAATTAAATGACTGACTTGTTCCTCGTTCGAGCCTCGAACGGGCCGGAGAAAAGGCACGTGTGCGTGGCTCACGTGTTCCGAACGTGGCACCGCTCGAAAAGAGAACGTCATTTAAACGACGTCCCCTCGTATGATCGAATATGTCAGAGTTTCGCGCGGCACCTCGTTCTCTCCCTTTCCGTCTCGACGCAGTCCCGAAGCCAGCTAAAAGCCGAAAGGCAACAAACCGTGTCTCTATACTGGTCCGATTATAGACCACGATCTGGGCCATCCCGGCCTTTCCAAACGAGCGCTCTCTCTTTCTCTCTCTCTCTCTCGCGCGCGCGTTCTCGGTCTCTTTCTCTCGTCGTGGAAGGAACGCCGACCGCTCTCGGGAACCCGACAATGGACCTAGAGCGCACGGCCTTTTCTCGGAAGTCTCAAAATCATCCGCGACACTTTCCCTCTCTACTCCTTTCTCTCGTCCGCTTCGAGAATTTCCTCTATCTTTCATTTCCGTTTAGCCGACGCCGAAACCAATTCTCTTCCACTGGTCACTCGATATTTATTTATTTATTTATTTATTTATTTATTATACGGGTTAGAAAACCCTTTAAGGTACAAAAGATAATAGTAAGAGCAGTACAGTTGGCATAAATATGATATGAGTTGAAATGAGAGAAAATGAGTAGGAAATGATATAATAATATAATAATTATAATATTTTATTTACGGACAGAAGTTCATTGTGACGTACGATAAAATCAAAAGATTTATTTATTTATTTCACGGGTCAATTGGCCCTTTACAAGTGCAGTGAGAATAAAAGAGCAGATAAAAAAAGAAGAAAAGAAAAAAAATAGTGAAAGATTTACATGATTAGAAATAAGAAAACGGCTATAAGAATAACAGAAGTATCATGCAATAAGGAGTTTATAAATTAAAAGATATAGTTGACATTTCCTATGAATCGCACAGCCGTGTTTACGCGAATGCGACGCAGCTGACTCGCTCGTAGATCAGATCGGATTCTTCTTCGATCGAAACGATCCCAAATTGAACGATCCGACGTACTAGATCGAAAAATATCGAGCCCGACATTCCATTTTATAATTACATCCTTCCTTATCAGCGTACATTTTCATTTTCGTCGTCGCGAGCGATTCGAGTCGCACCAGTAAAAATCTTACCTCGTTTCCGCGTCCACGTTTCCAGAGAAACCACCGCTGGCGTACGTCTCTCTTGAAACGGGACGAGAATCATCGTTGTCGATCAAGACGATCCACGGGAGTTCTTTATTTCAGATTCGGCCGGTGGCCTGGTATTCGGCATACCGCTGTCGCAGTGTTTGGAGAACGATAGGATCGCTAGAATCGCTGCCGGCGAGGTCTCGGACGTCGGCTGTTTGTCGAGGAGCAGCAGACACGGCAGCAGAACGAGCTTCACTAGTTTAATCGAACAGACCGTCGCGGCTAAAACCGACGAGGTGAGTAGTCCGGCTCTTCTTCTGCTCGTTTCACTGCGCCCAGTTCGATCGACTTCGGCATTTTTAACGAACTAAATAAATGAACTCTTTGAGGTCGTCCGAATCGAGATCTTTCGTAGACGATCAGAGTTCTGAAGATCTCGCCGTGATTTCCCGTACACCGCACCGTCGTGAACGTCTAGTAGTACGAGTCCGTATACGGTCGGACGACAGCCCGCTGCCGTTCCTCTGATCTCTTTTTACGTTCATCTTTGCCAGCAATTTAGAAGAAACGCCGAATAATAAAACTCGTCGCATCAAAAGTGTATTTTTTGACGAACATTTCGAACGGCGTACGCAGATCTTCTCGCGTCTAGCGATAAAGTGACCGTCGCACGGATTCTCGAGCGCGGCCCGTACGAATTTTGAAACGGAAAAGTTTTCTCGGTCGGTCGAAAAGAGGCGAAGGGGCCGCGCCCACGCGCGCATGAAACGAGTCATCTGTTCCTCGTTGACGCGATTCGATCTGCAGACGAAAAGCGGCGTCGATCTATTCGACGGAGAACGCAGCCTCTTCCTCGCAGTCGTTAAAAGAATAGCGTAAAGCGACGCGACGCAAGAATATTTGACGCGAATCTTTTATAATTGTTTCGCGGGATCGAAATTGTACGTCGTCGATAAATTTTTGTACGCTCGCTCGTACGCGCTTCGCGAGTAAGTAAGAGATCGCGACAGAAGATGAAGCGAAAGAGCTAGAAGCCCGAACGCGATCATAAACGGGCGCGGCGTCACGAATTGCGTCAGTATTCGCGGGCAGCGAGCAGGGCGTTCGTCGATGGCCACTTTGCGAGTCAGGGGCGCGAGACAAGACGAGTCGAGCGACGGGCCGCAAGTGGTTATTTTTTGACGGATACGTCAGACGGCGACGCCGGCTTTACAGTCCGTTTATTCTATATTCTATCGCGGTGCACCGTGACCGAGGAAACGCGCGCCTCGTTGCCAAATTCTCATACCGGATTTAAACTAACAGATNAAAGTCGGCGAACGGCGTCCACGATCGAATTAAAATTAAATGACTGACTTGTTCCTCGTTCGAGCCTCGATCGGGCCTGGTAAAAGGCACGTGTGCGTGGCTCACGTGTTCCGAACGTGGCACCGCTCGAAAAGAGAACGTCATTTAAGCGACGTCCCCTCGTATGATCGAATATGTCAGAGTTTCGCGCGGCACCTCGTTCTCTCCCTTTCCGTCTCGACGCAGTCCCGAAGCCAGCTAAAAGCCGAAAGGCAACAAACCGTGTCTCTATACTGGTCCGATTATAGACCACGATCTGGGCCATCCCGGCCTTTCCAAACGAGCGCTCTCTCTTTCTCTCTCTCTCTCTCGCGCGCGCGTTCTCGGTCTCTTTCTCTCGTCGTGGAAGGAACGCCGACCGCTCTCGGGAACCCGACAATGGACCTAGAGCGCACGGCCTTTTCTCGGAAGTCTCAAAATCATCCGCGACACTTTCCCTCTCTACTCCTTTCTCTCGTCCGCTTCGAGAATTTCCTCTATCTTTCATTTCCGTTTAGCCGACGCCGAAACCAATTCTCTTCCACTGGTCACTCGATATTTATTTATTTATTTATTTATTTATTTATTATACGGGTTAGAAAACCCTTTAAGGTACAAAAGATAATAGTAAGAGCAGTACAGTTGGCATAAATATGATATGAGTTGAAATGAGAGAAAATGAGTAGGAAATGATATAATAATATAATAATTATAATATTTTATTTACGGACAGAAGTTCATTGTGACGTACGATAAAATCAAAAGATTTATTTATTTATTTCACGGGTCAATTGGCCCTTTACAAGTGCAGTGAGAATAAAAGAGCAGATAAAAAAAGAAGAAAAGAAAAAAAATAGTGAAAGATTTACATGATTAGAAATAAGAAAACGGCTATAAGAATAACAGAAGTATCATGCAATAAGGAGTTTATAAATTAAAAGATATAGTTGACATTTCCTATGAATCGCACAGCCGTGTTTACGCGAATGCGACGCAGCTGACTCGCTCGTAGATCAGATCGGATTCTTCTTCGATCGAAACGATCCCAAATTGAACGATCCGACGTACTAGATCGAAAAATATCGAGCCCGACATTCCATTTTATAATTACATCCTTCCTTATCAGCGTACATTTTCATTTTCGTCGTCGCGAGCGATTCGAGTCGCACCAGTAAAAATCTTACCTCGTTTCCGCGTCCACGTTTCCAGAGAAACCACCGCTGGCGTACGTCTCTCTTGAAACGGGACGAGAATCATCGTTGTCGATCAAGACGATCCACGGGAGTTCTTTATTTCAGATTCGGCCGGTGGCCTGGTATTCGGCATACCGCTGTCGCAGTGTTTGGAGAACGATAGGATCGCTAGAATCGCTGCCGGCGAGGTCTCGGACGTCGGCTGTTTGTCGAGGAGCAGCAGACACGGCAGCAGAACGAGCTTCACTAGTTTAATCGAACAGACCGTCGCGGCTAAAACCGACGAGGTGAGTAGTCCGGCTCTTCTTCTGCTCGTTTCACTGCGCCCAGTTCGATCGACTTCGGCATTTTTAACGAACTAAATAAATGAACTCTTTGAGGTCGTCCGAATCGAGATCTTTCGTAGACGATCAGAGTTCTGAAGATCTCGCCGTGATTTCCCGTACACCGCACCGTCGTGAACGTCTAGTAGTACGAGTCCGTATACGGTCGGACGACAGCCCGCTGCCGTTCCTCTGATCTCTTTTTACGTTCATCTTTGCCAGCAATTTAGAAGAAACGCCGAATAATAAAACTCGTCGCATCAAAAGTGTATTTTTTGACGAACATTTCGAACGGCGTACGCAGATCTTCTCGCGTCTAGCGATAAAGTGACCGTCGCACGGATTCTCGAGCGCGGCCCGTACGAATTTTGAAACGGAAAAGTTTTCTCGGTCGGTCGAAAAGAGGCGAAGGGGCCGCGCCCACGCGCGCATGAAACGAGTCATCTGTTCCTCGTTGACGCGATTCGATCTGCAGACGAAAAGCGGCGTCGATCTATTCGACGGAGAACGCAGCCTCTTCCTCGCAGTCGTTAAAAGAATAGCGTAAAGCGACGCGACGCAAGAATATTTGACGCGAATCTTTTATAATTGTTTCGCGGGATCGAAATTGTACGTCGTCGATAAATTTTTGTACGCTCGCTCGTACGCGCTTCGCGAGTAAGTAAGAGATCGCGACAGAAGATGAAGCGAAAGAGCTAGAAGCCCGAACGCGATCATAAACGGGCGCGGCGTCACGAATTGCGTCAGTATTCGCGGGCAGCGAGCAGGGCGTTCGTCGATGGCCACTTTGCGAGTCAGGGGCGCGAGACAAGACGAGTCGAGCGACGGGCCGCAAGTGGTTATTTTTTGACGGATACGTCAGACGGCGACGCCGGCTTTACAGTCCGTTTATTCTATATTCTATCGCGGTGCACCGTGACCGAGGAAACGCGCGCCTCGTTGCCAAATTCTCATACCGGATTTAAACTAACAGATTCGTGCAATTANTTTCCTATGAATCGCACAGCCGTGTTTACGCGAATGCGACGCAGCTGACTCGCTCGTAGATCAGATCGGATTCTTCTTCGATCGAAACGATCCCAAATTGAACGATCCGACGTACTAGATCGAAAAATATCGAGCCCGACATTCCATTTTATAATTACATCCTTCCTTATCAGCGTACATTTTCATTTTCGTCGTCGCGAGCGATTCGAGTCGCACCAGTAAAAATCTTACCTCGTTTCCGCGTCCACGTTTCCAGAGAAACCACCGCTGGCGTACGTCTCTCTTGAAACGGGACGAGAATCATCGTTGTCGATCAAGACGATCCACGGGAGTTCTTTATTTCAGATTCGGCCGGTGGCCTGGTATTCGGCATACCGCTGTCGCAGTGTTTGGAGAACGATAGGATCGCTAGAATCGCTGCCGGCGAGGTCTCGGACGTCGGCTGTTTGTCGAGGAGCAGCAGACACGGCAGCAGAACGAGCTTCACTAGTTTAATCGAACAGACCGTCGCGGCTAAAACCGACGAGGTGAGTAGTCCGGCTCTTCTTCTGCTCGTTTCACTGCGCCCAGTTCGATCGACTTCGGCATTTTTAACGAACTAAATAAATGAACTCTTTGAGGTCGTCCGAATCGAGATCTTTCGTAGACGATCAGAGTTCTGAAGATCTCGCCGTGATTTCCCGTACACCGCACCGTCGTGAACGTCTAGTAGTACGAGTCCGTATACGGTCGGACGACAGCCCGCTGCCGTTCCTCTGATCTCTTTTTACGTTCATCTTTGCCAGCAATTTAGAAGAAACGCCGAATAATAAAACTCGTCGCATCAAAAGTGTATTTTTTGACGAACATTTCGAACGGCGTACGCAGATCTTCTCGCGTCTAGCGATAAAGTGACCGTCGCACGGATTCTCGAGCGCGGCCCGTACGAATTTTGAAACGGAAAAGTTTTCTCGGTCGGTCGAAAAGAGGCGAAGGGGCCGCGCCCACGCGCGCATGAAACGAGTCATCTGTTCCTCGTTGACGCGATTCGATCTGCAGACGAAAAGCGGCGTCGATCTATTCGACGGAGAACGCAGCCTCTTCCTCGCAGTCGTTAAAAGAATAGCGTAAAGCGACGCGACGCAAGAATATTTGACGCGAATCTTTTATAATTGTTTCGCGGGATCGAAATTGTACGTCGTCGATAAATTTTTGTACGCTCGCTCGTACGCGCTTCGCGAGTAAGTAAGAGATCGCGACAGAAGATGAAGCGAAAGAGCTAGAAGCCCGAACGCGATCATAA
>SMSR01008334.1:2822-14610 GCA_019453355.1 Ceratina japonica
GCACTTACAGGAAAACTGAAGATGATGCAATGAAAAGATTCTCAGACTAAACTCGATCCAGATATCATTCCAAGTTGACTAATAAACTGCAGGTTCTATGCACTTGTAGGAGAATTAAATTTCAAGATATAAAAAATGCGTAAAATATCAAAAGTATACAATCTAAATCCAGATTAAAAGACTGCAGCTTGATATCGAGAAGCACTTACAGGAAAACTGAAGAGGATGCAATGAAAAAATTCTCAGACTAAACTCGATCCAGATATCATTCCAAGTTGATTAATAAACTGCAGGTTCTATGCACTTGTAGGAAAATTAAATTTCAAGATACAAAAAATGCATAAAATATTAAAAGTAAAATATACAATCTAATTCCAGATTAAAAGACTGCAGCTTGATATCAAGAAGCATTTATAGAAAAACTGAAGATGATGCAATGAAAAAAGTCTCAGAGCAAACTCAATCCAGATATCATTCCAAATTGATTAATAAACTGCGGGTTCTATACACTTGTAGGAAAATTAACCACATATAAAAAATGAGTAAAATATTAACCTTGAATTATACATTAGCTATTTTTATTTTTATTTTTTTATTGTTTTTTATCTTATTTTATCTTATTCTTTTTGTTTTCTATTTATATTGTTATAATTATACATTTTTATTTTGTTTTTGTTTATTACGTGAACTTTTATTTTGATGTAAAAGATATTATTGTTTTGTTTTTCTGAGCGATGTACGTAGTAATATTACATGGCGACTGTCAACCAGTCGTCTTTCTTGCATTATGTACTTTGGATATTATTGCCCGTATATTATGAAATAAATTATTATTATCAAAAGTAAAGAACACAATCTAAATCCCAGATTAAAAGACTGCAGCTTGATATCGAGAAGCACTTACAGGAAAACTGAAGATGATGGAATGAAAAAATTCTCAGAGCAAACTCAATCCAGATATCATTCCAAGTTCATTAATAAACTGCAGGTTCTATGCATTTGTAGGAAAATTAACCAGATATAAAAAATGAGTAAAATATGAAAAGCAAAATATACAATCTAAATACACATTAAACGAGTGCAACTCGATATCAAGAAGCTTACAGGAAAACTGAAAAAGATGCAATGAAAAAATTCTCAGACTAAACTCGATCCAGATATCATTCCAAGTGATACCGTGCAATTTTTATCTGGTACCGGTCTTGCTTCACTTTGAAAGGCTTGTCAAGCGTGTTACACATAATTCACGTATGGAATTACATTGTCGAGAGGATAGGACGTAGATGAAGAGAGGCAGAAATCGCCGGTATTAAACTTGCCAGGTCCGTACGACGTGATGAATACACACGCGGTCCGGCCGGCTGGACTNGTACTCCTCCTCTGCGTGCAGCAGCTTCTCCGTCGCTCTGTATTTCCTATCTGTGTCTGTAGCAATAGAACCACGAACTGTACCAAGATCTTTTATTTCCTTCTAAATGAATCTCTGATTGTGAATGAAAACTCACCTCCTTNTACCGTGCAATTTTTATCTGGTACCGGTCTTGCTTCACTTTGAAAGGCTTGTCAAGCGTGTTACACATAATTCACGTATGGAATTACATTGTCGAGAGGATAGGACGTAGATGAAGAGAGGCAGAAATCGCCGGTATTAAACTTGCCAGGTCCGTACGACGTGATGAATACACACGCGGTCCGGCCGGCTGGACTGGCCGGCTGGCTTGCAATTTTGTACGGAGGAACCAAGAAATTAATAGTAGACGCGTTCTTTCCCTTCGCGTTGCAAATTGACCGAGAGTTACTTCCTCTCGCAACGTGAGAAACTTTCTTCCAGCCCGTCCCCCCCTCGCGCTCGACCATATTGTACTATTAATTATGCGTATTCGAGGAAAAATACGGGAGTCGTCTATTTAACAATCTGCTCTATGCGCAAATAAATTCTTTACCGTGCAGAATATGCTAAAGGATTTCGATCGGACTCCTGAATCGGATCTCACGATCTGATGCTTTTTAACTCGTTCAAAATAAGCATTTATACGTTTTTTATGAGGAAGTGCAATTCGGAAGAGAGTAGAAGACAGCTGGGAACCGGATGACTTTCCCGTGGGCAAAAATTTCGCAGGAACGCGTCCGGTCCAGCGTTTGTTCAAAGAAAAATGAGACCCTTGCCGATGAAATCGAAACCATTCCGGGCGATCCGGTATCCCAGTCCACTTTCCCGACAAAATGCCACGGCGATCATCCACTTTCCTGCGGCACGTTCGTCCCCCTCTTTTTTTTTCCCCCCTCGTTAAACCGTGCTTGGACACATCTCGCTGCTCTACTTTCTACTCGGTCGTCTCCCTTTTTTTTCCCCCCGTCGCGAAATCGAAAAGAGAGGGGGGCGACGATCGAATCGATGGACGACGTCCTAATGCGAATAAAATTACGTTCCGCGAGGGGGCTCGTTCGCCATTACTGACCACTCCATTCACCGGGTGGCGGTGATCAAGGTGGCGAAGGGGGACCCGGCTGAAAGCGTCGGTACCCGAGAACTCTTTGATCTCTCTGCGATAATGTACGCGCTGTCGGATGATCGCACGCCACTTAATTAATTTTCCAGCCATTCTCCTCTTTTCCATCCGAACCGGAATGCGCGACTATCTTAATGCCCCATCCTTCGAACTTTATACCGAGATATCCCCCTCGACAATTGCTTATCTACTCTCTTCCGATTACAACGATCACCGGTGTAATTAGCATCCATAACTATTAAATTGGATCGTGAACGTCCGGTTTGTTAGCAGAACTCGGCGGGCCGAGGGAGACTGTTACTCTCGTTACGAGCGATAAACGTAAGTAAGGCCCCGATGACCCATTCTTAACCGGAGAATCTAAATGCTTCATTTCATCTGGTCATTGTGCAATCGAGGTGAACGCGAGTAGTAATCGCAAACAAAGCTGAAGCTTAGAGGGAGAGAGAGAGAGAGAGAGAGGACTCGGAGTGACGCAAAACCTCGACCGAAGGTTAATTAGTGAAAACGCTTCGAATCGCAGGCGGTTTCTGAAGCGGAGCACGAGCAACGCTTCCCTGTAAACCCTTTTTATTCCGGCTGGTTGTCGCGCGGTCTCCTCTGCCGCGGAGCAATTTCACTTTGGAAGCACCTCGGGGCCAGGGCAATTAGAAGCAATCGCGCACCTGGAAGGCGAGGGAGACCTCTTCCTCTGTTTTTCTCTCTTTCAAACAAGGAGAGACGCGTATTCGAGAAAGAACCACCTTCGCTTCCTCCTGTTACGTCTGGCAAAAACCATTTATATAATAAATTGACAGACGGATAAATCGCACAAAATTTGAATGCACGAAATGCTACCTGGAAAAAACATATAAAACTATAAACTGATACTTGAATACACGTTATATTGGTCAAAAACTTTGAACCTGGTTACTCTGCTTCGCTCAAAGGATTTTCCTTACGTTCGTTTCGCCGTTGTTCACCTCTTCCTCGAAACCGGTAGAATTTCGCGGAGAAATTCTTTCTTCATACCTTTCTCCGCTTCTCTTTTTCGTTCTACGCCCGTACGTCCGTGAATTATGTTTTTGTCCGAAGCAACGCGGTCATAGCAGTTCAACAGAGTGCACCTGCGCCCGTAATGGGAATGCGACAACTCGGACCAACGCCCTCCTCCTCCCGTCTCTAATGCCCCGCTATTTATTTTTCAACCGTGACCAAAAACGGTCGGAAAGTACTACATAAATCCAGTGCCAGGTACTTCGACTCTTGCGTCTACTCCCTTTGAGATATTATTTACGGAAGAGTACGACGAGTTAATTAGTCTCGTCTCGGAACACGAATATATTATTGCAACAAGAAAGTTGAGATTTATTTGACGCGTCGAAGAAGGCTGCGGTAATAAATGCCGAGGCAAGTTCATATTTGGTTACATCGTGGCAATCGTCGTTACCCGAGGGTAATATACATAGTATTCGTGCGGAGTTCGTTTTTTGCCGGGACCCCGAGAATGTGAAAGCGTCATCGCGAACCGGTGATTTCCCGTGGATCGCGATGAGTCTCCTGCGTCTCATTTGAGAAGAGCGAGAGTGGGTTAAATGAATTTTCTGGCTACTCTCTCGCCCCTCCCCCGTGTATCTATTATGAGCGCAGAAAAATCCGGAGTCTAATCGTCGCATCGAAAATTCTACCGGACGTTCTATTAACTTTTATCGCGACGTTCACGGCCGAAGGCGTATGCAAATGCGAGCGATTGTAAAAAAGTGACGATATACACTTAATTAATATTCGCTGGAGAGAGATCGGCGACTATATTCGTCGTCGAGATTCATCAGGAACGGAGCTCGGAGCGCGGTATTTGCATGCTTTTTGCGCTATTGGTACTCGCGTTATTGATGACCATCAAAGTACCCCGCGCGGAATAAAGAAGGTAGGCGTGTTTCCTGCGAGAGCTCGGATCTCTCGGTTCTCTCGCGAAGAGCCCAGGCTTTTTCATTTTACGAGGCTGTTGCATACCCGCGCTCGTTGCAGCCCGGCGCGCGTCTTGTAAAAGTCAATATTTATGAGGGTGCTAACCACCGTCATCGTTCATCCCGACTCGTTAACCAGCTCCGTCGGCGCAGCTTTGTGTTTACATCCCGAAGGACACCCATCCTATCTTCTCTTTATTGTCAGCCCTAAGAAAACACGTTCATCGGGCCTCGGGCACGATCCCCTTATCACCGATATTCCCCACGTTGTTTTCAGTCAAAACACCGCGCCGAGCGGACCGCGAGCGCTAACGTGACTCGAACCATGTGCAAATCTTACCTCCTGGCCACTCTCCCTCATTGTTTACGTTGTCGAAGTTAACTCGAGAAAGCCGGCTAACAGGACACACCGTCCGTAGAGATTCTCAATGGCCGAGAGAGAGCATAAGGTCCGAAAACGCGGGCGCTGCGCGGATTCACAAGTTTCGACCGGCGACACGATTTAGGGACACGACGACTTTATCTCGGATGTTCGCGCGGGCACATCTGGAATTCCGTTTCGCAAAAGGTTACGCGAGGCCCGAACGAGTTAAATCGGAATTGCGACACGCGCGAGAGAAAGGCAACGTGACGAAGTAACAGGTGCCGAACGAACTTGAACGCGTGCTCGGATTCGAGTGTCGCCATCTCGCCACAAAGGCTCTCAATCAGACGACTGTCGATAAGAAGATACCTACCGTCTTCCTTTCGACTACCTACGAAATATGAACTTTGAACCTTAGAACGTTTGAAATTATACAAACGCTCTTCAACCAATTATTACTTATTTTACTTTTCCCAATTTGCGATACATCACGTTCTACCCATATAATAAATTAATAACCCAATAAATAAATTAATTAAAGTACGAAATAT
The DNA here is from genome assembly GCA_019453355.1 of Ceratina japonica. Classification (NCBI taxonomy): domain Eukaryota; kingdom Metazoa; phylum Arthropoda; class Insecta; order Hymenoptera; family Apidae; genus Ceratina; species Ceratina japonica. Next base: position 8,194 of record SMSR01008334.1, read on the forward strand.
GAACTTTGAACCTTAGAACGTTTGGTAAGTACATGCTATTCAAATACTCTTCAATCAATTATTACTTATTTTACTTTTCCCAATTTGCGATACATCACGTTTTATACCCATATAATAAATTAATAACCCAATAAATAAAGTACTTATAGTACGAAATATGAACTTTGAACCTTAGAACGTTTGAAACTATCTGCTATTCAAACGCACTTCAATTAATTATTACTTATTTAACTTTTCCCAATTTGCGATCATCACGTTTTACCTATCTAATAAATTAATAACCCAATAAATGAATTACTTAAAGCACGAAATATGAACTTTGAACCTTAGAACGTTTAAAAAGTACCTGCAATTCAAATGCTCTTCAATCAATTATTACTTATTTTACTTTTCTCAATTAGCGATACATCACCTTTTACCCATATAATAAAATAATAACCCAGAGTAAATAAATTACTTAAAACTCGACTCACCCTTTGGCAGTGTTCCAAAGTGACCACCGAGAGGTCCGCGAGCGGTTGAAAGATAACATCGTGAAATTCGGGATAGTTCCTCGCCAATGGCCTCGCGTACAATTCCTTCGCGCTGCACAGAATCTCGTAGTACTCCTCCTCTGCGTGCAGCAGCTTCTCCGTCGCTCTGTATTTCCTATCCGTGTCTGTAGCAATAAAACCACGGAATTGTACCGAAATCTTTTATTTCCTTCTAAATGAATCTCTGATTGTGAATGAAAACTCACCTCCTTTTGGATCGTACTGCCTCGCGGAGTCCTCGATCAGCAATATCTCCCCGTGAAAGAGCCCCACGTCGGCAGCGGGATCGACTTCTGCTCTAGAACCGGCGAGCAACAATCTGGGCTTGCACACTCGGTACTTCAATAGCACCGTGGAGACCACGGCTGAAATTGGTCCAGGAGACACGCCAGGCAACTGGAAAAATATAAATAATTCTTACTTGTATGAATTTTTACTGGTATGAGTTTTGAATGTAATTATGTAAATAAAGTATTTATGTATCCATTTGCAAAATGTATTTTTCTTGAAATACATTGCGTGTTCCTTTTGATATTTCACGAATGCATGAAATGAAACTGCTGCTCCATTTCTGTGTCCTCGGGGCTAAAGCATGCGAAACACTAATTATTAGGGAAACGGGCAGCAGGTCATAAAAAGTGAACCTTGGGACGAGGTCAGGATCGANTAAGTACCTGCTATTCAAATACTCTTCAATCAATTATTACTTATTTTACTTTTCCCAATTTGCGATACATCACGTTCTACCCATATAATAAATTAATAACCCAATAAATAAATTAATTAAAGTACGAAATATGAACTTTGAACCTTAGAACGTTTGGTAAGTACATGCTATTCAAATACTCTTCAATCAATTATTACTTATTTTACTTTTCCCAATTTGCGATACATCACGTTTTATACCCATATAATAAATTAATAACCCAATAAATAAAGTACTTATAGTACGAAATATGAACTTTGAACCTTAGAACGTTTGAAACTATCTGCTATTCAAACGCACTTCAATTAATTATTACTTATTTAACTTTTCCCAATTTGCGATCATCACGTTTTACCTATCTAATAAATTAATAACCCAATAAATGAATTACTTAAAGCACGAAATATGAACTTTGAACCTTAGAACGTTTAAAAAGTACCTGCAATTCAAATGCTCTTCAATCAATTATTACTTATTTTACTTTTCTCAATTAGCGATACATCACCTTTTACCCATATAATAAAATAATAACCCAGAGTAAATAAATTACTTAAAACTCGACTCACCCTTTGGCAGTGTTCCAAAGTGACCACCGAGAGGTCCGCGAGCGGTTGAAAGATAACATCGTGAAATTCGGGATAGTTCCTCGCCAATGGCCTCGCGTACAATTCCTTCGCGCTGCACAGAATCTCGTAGTACTCCTCCTCTGCGTGCAGCAGCTTCTCCGTCGCTCTGTATTTCCTATCCGTGTCTGTAGCAATAAAACCACGGAATTGTACCGAAATCTTTTATTTCCTTCTAAATGAATCTCTGATTGTGAATGAAAACTCACCTCCTTTTGGATCGTACTGCCTCGCGGAGTCCTCGATCAGCAATATCTCCCCGTGAAAGAGCCCCACGTCGGCAGCGGGATCGACTTCTGCTCTAGAACCGGCGAGCAACAATCTGGGCTTGCACACTCGGTACTTCAATAGCACCGTGGAGACCACGGCTGAAATTGGTCCAGGAGACACGCCAGGCAACTGGAAAAATATAAATAATTCTTACTTGTATGAATTTTTACTGGTATGAGTTTTGAATGTAATTATGTAAATAAAGTATTTATGTATCCATTTGCAAAATGTATTTTTCTTGAAATACATTGCGTGTTCCTTTTGATATTTCACGAATGCATGAAATGAAACTGCTGCTCCATTTCTGTGTCCTCGGGGCTAAAGCATGCGAAACACTAATTATTAGGGAAACGGGCAGCAGGTCATAAAAAGTGAACCTTGGGACGAGGTCAGGATCGAAACGCTCTCAATTTGCCGAATTTTTTCTCAGTGATGCTATTAGGTCACGAAAGGTTTCGACTTGATCACAGGTGTCTCACAATCAGACAGTTCAGTGTACATGGTGAATAAATAAAGAAATAAAAGAATAAGAGAAATTCCTATGTAGGCTGGATTTTTTAAACCGAGATTACAAACGCTTTGCATAAAAATCTGCAGCGCAGTGATTACGTTTTCATGCGCTGAACGGTTCGTTTGATCCACGCCTTCGACGAATTCCAGCAACAGGTTTAATCGAGGTTTAATCGAGCGAGAGCATTGAATCTCGGATGAAAATTGTAACGTGTTTCGCGCTTAACCCGCGACCTCGCGGGTAACCCTACGCGCCATGGCAATTATCGCCGAGCACAGTATGTAACGGGCCGGACAATGCAATTTAATCTCGTTTTACGACGATAGCCCCGGCTGGCTTACACCCCGACATCGAACGCCGATCCTCCTAATCGCTGTTCTCGGAACGCCTCCCGACCACCAACTAGATCAGGGGTATGCAAACCCTCTGATACCAGTACTCGTAAACCTCCTCGCTTGCATAATGAAGAATTAAGGATTATTAAATTCCCTCTTTTACTAGCGCCATTTCTTCATACTAGCTGATATCAAAGCAAAATTCTAATAATCAAAGCGGAGACTTTCGTGCAGAATGAAACGCGAATGTGCATTTCACCTCTGACCTTCTATTAGGAAACCGGAGAAGATTATGCGATTTTTTCATTAGAAGAATGGTGATATCAAAACAGCGATTACTTCATTTTCCAAAAGCATGAAATAAAATTCTTGAAATAAAATCATGTTTTAAAAGAGATACGTATGTTCTTAAATTTTGATAAAAAAAAGTCCACACGAACACGAACTTATTCTGGTACCTAATCTAAATCTAATCCTAATTAAATAATAATTTCGTATTTTAACCTTCAATGACCTTGAATAATTATAGTCACTGAATTCCTAATGAAAGGGACTATCATCGTAGGTGTTTAAAAAATGGGGGTTCCATTTAAAAAAACAAAGGTCACCTTCGAATCTCGGAGGCGCCTCCATCTAAAAAAAAAAACAGTGTCCACCACTGCATGTCCCCCTTCGAATACAGTATGTTTCGTTTAAACATTTTTTTCGAAAAATGAATATTTTTCGAGAAGATCGCGTGTAAAGATTAAAATGAGACACCCTGTATATGTTTAATAGACTTCGAAACCGTTTGACCGATTAAATTGAAACTTGGCACACATATGCTTCATAGAGAATGATCTTACAATATAAAATTTTTATTTTTTTAATTTTTAAAAGAATTTTTTTCGTAGCACGGGCGAAGCCGTGCCGGGGAAAAGCTAGTATAGTATACGTTTAGATAGGATATAATTATCATAAGCCCGTGAGACTCTAATTACATAGGATACGTTTGAAGTTAGAAATAATGGATACTTCAAGAGGATCAAGAGGATCAATTGATCTCGAGATGTACGATAAGATCGGTTGTAGGGAATCCGGTAGTGTGCTCGTTCCACCTGTACCGTTAATCATAATCGAAAATCTTTTTTCCCGGCGTACGCCCCATTCAGGAATTCGGTGCATTTGTTCTACGTCCCATTTGCGCATTCCCCGCTGCCAGGGTACTTACTTACTTCAACCGAGAACCGCATTCTCGCCGATTATCGAACAGAACGACGTCACACGTCTCTTATTGCGCGAACCGTTAGGAAATTCTAAAAGGCTCGAAGGATGATGGGCGCACGGGATAAGGATTCAGTTTCTTCGATAGCAGTTAGTATTATTCTCAATCTCTTCTTCATAGCGTTATTACCACGTTCCTGCTACTACATTATCGCGTTTCTTTAGAAACGATATAAACAAGCAACATCCTTAGAAAACTATGATTGATCTCGGATTCTCATTCGCGATGAGCAGATACCAAGAACTTCGAACCCATTTACATCGTAACAGACGTAAACACTGTTATACGAGTTAATATAATATTTCATGCAACGTTTCGCATAATAGCGACTGACGTAGTAATTGATACAGTGTTCCGTGTAATGATCGATACAATATTTTATACCGAATCATTAACAGCGAGTATTGCAACGAAATTTCAACGTGAAAACGATTTCTCAATTGATCGCCACTAACGTGTCGTAAAAGTCCTCTATTGCCAGCAGACCAGTCCTGTAATATTGCATTATATAAAATCGACATCTGGTGATGCGTCGATGTAAAGAATCGATACAGTGTTTCGCGTAATGATCGATACAAGGTTTTATACTGAATTATTAATAGCGAGTATTGCAATGAAATTTCAACGTGAATCGGATTTCTCAATTGATCGCCACTAAAGTCTCGTAAAAATCCTCTATTGCCAACGGACCAGTCCTGTGATATTACATTGTAGTATAAAATCGATATCTGGTGATTCGTCGAGGTAAAAAATTTTTTCGCCGCGGATATATTCTCGAGGGGACGAACTCTCGCTCTTAATAAACCGAAACCGGAATCGTAAAGCTGAATCTAAATTGCATAATTATACCGGTCCGGTGTCTCTCCCTCCCATTCATCCCGTTCGATCGCGAAGGACTCGCGAGTCCTTCCACTCGACTCCTTCGTTTTCGTCGCCCTCCGCCGCCCCCGCCGCGCGTAAACCGGCGTGTTCCGCGGCCTTTCTCTCTTTGCCGAGGTGAAACACCGCTGCACCCGAGCAAGATTATAAATTGGCGCGAAATACGAGTACACAGCGAGCATCCTCGCCCCGAACACCCTTTAAACCGGCCTTATTCGGACAAAACCAGACGCTTTACAACCGCCGCTCGCTCGCCTTAATATTGTAATTAAACATTTGCTACGAACCAGATACACGCGATCCCACTTTATGGATGATAATATTAACTCACCTATACACTTACACCGTCCGTTCCCTCGTTTAATAAACCGTTGCATCATTCGACATAAATCATACGTAACAAATCATTATTCTCGTGTTTCATTGCGAGAGCCCGTACACGAATTTTCTGTTCGACGGACCCCGTCGAATAGCCATTCCTGCGTTTCAGTAAATCTCTAAATAATATTAATACGTTTTACGATTTTAAACGATAGTTATCGTTGACTCATTCTCTATATCAATCACGCGTGCAACCGCGGCACGGTATACGATACGATACGAGTGGATACAGAACTTTAGGCTAACGATCGAGCATTGCTCTTTTTAATGTATCACTCGGCGGACAGGAACGAAATTACAAGTCGAGAAGGTTCGAGTACCGCTGTCTCTTTCCGTGGTTCACGACCGGTACCCGAGAGAAACACGACCGGCGAACGCTTGCCTCGCACCGTCGCGAATCATCGCGCGCCCCTGCCGACCGGAAATTGCCTCTAATTGCCTCGCAAACTTTCATTCTTCGCGTTGAGTATACGTGATTTCTTACCCCCCCTCGTACAACCTCTGTATATTTTCATTAAATCCCTCTCCATTAAGCTTAATCGGATTCCGCTTTATCATACGTAGTTACGTACAACGAGCTCCGTTTAAACAGACCAAACGCCTATTCGTCATCTCCAGCGTTACCAAATATAAGACGCTCAAAATTGCTATGTTAAGGTAGTTCTATAGCAAAACGACTTAACGATTAGAAAAATATGAAATTTAGCGTATGAGTAGGTTTTAGTTAAATAATGACTCAGCTAAATTTTGGTGAACTTTTAGTGCTTGATAAGAAAGTTAGAAAGATTTTTATTTAAATCGTTTTTTGTAAATATCTAAGTTTCTATTGGTCTGACGACGAATATGCATCAGATCGAAATTATAGATTGATAAATTCTCTTCAACAATTATTCTTGACGTTTTTTGCCTGCGAGC
>SMSR01008335.1:0-20223 GCA_019453355.1 Ceratina japonica
TTATAGGGTGCATTTTCTTTTCAAGAATCTCATCCATTGAATTTTCAGTAAAAAGAGATAGATTTACCCGCGGTATTTTTTACTCTCCTCGTCGTTGATTCCCCGTATGTTTCATTGAAATCAAATACTGCTGTATCATTCGTTTTACAGAAAGCTGCTTACTTCTTCTATGAATTTATAGTAATACTCAAGATATTGTGTGTATAAGTAACTCACTTTTCTTATTTTTATTTCTATCAAGCAAAAATTACGGTCATTCGGGAAAAATGTACGCTACCACAACTTGTCGCCAATAATTTGACTTAAAAAAGTTGTAGTTATTAATCTATTAATGAAATTTATTAATTTCTTTAAAATTCAATTGTAATCCGAGCCTTAGCGTGTACTTTATGTTTCAAATAGCACCATAAGAAAAGGAAGGTGTGAAATCAGGCAATCTTGCCGAAAAATTAATGGAACCACCTCGTCCTATCCAACGATTCGGAAATGTTTGTTTTAATACATTTCTTCCTAATTTTCTTGCTAAATTAATGTAAAAATGACCATAATGCATTTGTAAAAAATCTACGTTGGACAGTCAGTGATCCTTCGATAAAAGGTGATTCAATAATATAATTTCCGAGATATCTCGTTTAATTTATTAATGGTTTTTCGATATTTTTATTTTTCGATGTTTTACGTAGAAAATATGGGACTTCATCAATCGGTACGGGAGAAATTACAGAATCCCATTTAAAATAATGTTGTTGTCCTTTATATCTCTTCTTCTCCACCTACACAAATGTTCATCTTATTTGCCACTCTCGAAATTATCCAACATTATATGTATACAAACATTCTTTGCCACGTAAAATAATAATAATGACAAAAATCGAGATGGTACTATTTAGTGACCTCAAATCGACTGAAGCGCGTAACACGAAATTTCGATTATAGCTCTCAAGTAATAAGAAAAAAGTGATTGGATTTTATTTTAAGCTTCATTAATCGGTGCAGGAAAAACAATCTCGTATTGAAACATAGTTCACCAAGAAACCTCCTCCATCACCAAATTTCTTTTACATTAGCACGTTCTCCCCTTAACATCAAGTAAGATCTGTCATCCATTTTTTGCTATCGCTACAAATAAGCAAGTTATTCGAGCGGCTTGTTTTACACGCCTCATCCTGTAGATAACGAGAGCATCTCTCCGGGGAGCTCGACGTAGCTCGGCAATCGTTATCCGTACAACGAGGATTCGTAGATCGGTGAAAAAAATTCTTCCGTACGCGGCGGAGCGTGATCGAGGGATCCTCTCCACCGTGACGAGAATTTCGGTGTTCGAAGGGGTTGCGGAGGAATGGCCGAGGTTCGCCGGTATCCTCGAAAATAAAACGAGTCGTATCTGCATAATTCATGGGGGGAAGAAGGGTTCGCGTTTTGGGGTTAGCTGCCGCCGCAGCCGCTTCGTCCTTCGGGCAGAACAGGTCGCCCGGATCGATCCTGACCCGAGGGGAACGTTAAGGTACGCCCACATGGGGAACGAGCTGCCGGATTGGTCGAACCGCGAGTTCCGGGGCGTGGTCTTAAATCGAGGGTAGTTACAACGAACCGTACTGCCTTCGCGCGCTTCGAAGAGCGGGTGGCGCGGAGGAGGTGAACGACGGCGCAGTCGACAATCTGCTCCGGCACGGAGTCCCTCGCACACCTTTTTCTCCTGCTGCTCGTTCGTGTCTCCGATCCGTCGTCCCTAGGCGACGCGCGAGGAACGCCGGATTCAAAATACAGAGTACCATCCTCATTTTCCAATTAATCTCACCCGTAACGAAGGATTCGCAAGAGGACAGAGCAGATGGGAAAACAGCGGCGAAAAACGTCTGGTTAAAATCGTCCGAAAACCGTTCAAACGTTGATACACACGATGCGGTGATTGAGGATAAGATACTCGAAAGAGGAGCCCCGTTGGGCTTCGGGCCGACGCGACGATGTTGCTGCCGGCCGATATGCTGGCGGCTCAGTCGAAGATGGTCTACCAAATCAACAAGTACTTCGGTGAACGCGTGATGACTAGGAAGAGCCAGGTGATGAAAACGATCCAAGAGGTTTGCCGCGTGGTCCAGGACGTGTTGAAGGAAGTCGAGGTACAGGAGCCGAGGTTCATATCGTCGCTGACCGACTACAACGGCCGGTTCGACGGCCTGGACGTGATTTCGCCAACGGAGTTCGAGATCGTGATCTATTTGAATCAGATGGGTGTTCTTAACTTCGTCGACGACGGAACGTTACCGGGGTGCGCGGTGTTGAAGCTCAGCGACGGAAGGAAACGGTCCATGTCGCTCTGGGTGGAGTTCATCACCGCGTCCGGCTACCTGTCCGCCCGGAAAATTCGCTCAAGATTCCAGACACTCGTGGCGCAGGCTTGCGACAAGTGCGCTTATAGGGATTCCGTGAAGATGATAGCAGACACGACGGAGGTGAAGCTTCGAATCAGGGAGAGGTACGTGGTGCAGATCACGCCGGCGTTTAAATGCGCCGGGCTTTGGCCTCGGTCGGCTTCGCACTGGCCCATAGCTCACATCCCCTGGCCGCATCCGAACATCGTGGCAGAAGTGAAGACGGAAGGGTTCGACATGCTCTCGAAGGAGTGTATAGGGTTGCAAGGAAAACAGTCCGCGATGGAAGGTGACGCCTGGGCGTTATCGTTCATAGACGCCGAGAATCGTCTCCTCCAAGGTGGCAGTAGGAAACGTTGCTTAAGTATTTTGAAAACGTTAAGGGACAGACACCTCGATTTGCCTGGTAATCCGGTTACCAGTTACCATATGAAGACTTTGTTGTTGTACGAGTGCGAGAAACATCCGCACGAGATCGAATGGGACGAGACGTGTATCGCGGATCGGATTAACGGAATCTTGCTGCAACTGATCTCTTGCCTGCAGTGTCGCAGGTGTCCGCACTATTTTCTACCGAACTTGGACCTGTTCAAAGGGAAATCGCCCAGCGGCTTGGAGAACGCGGCTAAACAAGTGTGGAGACTCACCAGGGAGCTGCTGACTAACAGCCGTGCTTTGGAAAAACTCTAGAAGACGTTGCGAATTATTATCTTGTTAAAATTCATGCGAAAATGTAACCGACGCAAGATGAGTCACGCGTCGATTTACGCCGGGTTGAATTATACGAAATCGCCGGGAGAATTTTTCGGAAGCTCCACTGCCATGATCAATTAAATAGGTGTTTGTGGAAGGGACTCAGTGTGTGGTATTAAACAACGGCGGCCGCGAGTGTGTGATTTTGTAGTAGAATTCCGAGGGACGATCGAAACAGTGCCATAAATATGTACGTCGAGTCTTTGTTTCGCTTTCGAGCCTCCGACGGCAAACGAGAATTGCGATAATTTAACGATACGCCAACTTGAAACCAGTGCTACTCCGTTGGATTGTTATGCTGCTTGGTATGAAATCGAAGTTTAGTGTGACTGCCTATGAAATAAACGAATGAATGTTAAACGCCGGTTAAATGTATGATAATACCCAACGAAAGGTAATCTAGATAAATCCGAACCGGTGGTACTCATTACCGTCGCCACGTCATTTGATTCCAAACAACGGAAAATATGAGAAACGCAATTCTGTGTAGTTATTTGTAGGAGAAAAATAAATTGTTAATGAAGGAGGCGGAAGAGTTAACTGGTTACGGGTTACACTTAGTCTCCTCGTCTAATGGAACTGTACCTTAGCTTCCGCCGCTATGTAAATACTATTTGAAAGATATTTATTAAAAGTGTACACGAGATATGTGAAATACAATGCTATTTATATGGAACCGTAGCCACTTTTTCGTCTGTCGAGCAGCACACCCACTCCCTCATTTACTCGTGAAATTTATACAAGGACATTACGTCGTAAACTTTTTAAAAGCAATCTTTAAACTGTTTAGAACGCACTAACTTCGCCTCGATTAGAACTCGTAAATCGTGCCGTTTCCCTTCACTATTGGAGACCGTCAAACGGGATTGTTAAACGAGAGATCAAATAATCTACGCAACTGTGTTGCTTCGAATCGACGAGATATTTTTACTAACCGTTTGAGTGCTCATCTTTTGTCATGCTAAAAATGTCCTTTTTCAACTAGGAAATGTACTAATAAAAAACTAGATACATATTACTGGTATTATTAGAAAAGACAGGAAATACGTCCCAAAACAGCCTAAATTTACAAACGTTGGTCATTCTAAGTACTTTTAAAACAACAGAACTTCAGAGAGAAAAAGTCTAAAAATGATCCCGTCGATATAATTTATTTGAATGAATTATAGCGCAAGCAAAGTAATCATTAAAAAGAAAACAGGAATCTTTGAGTTCGCAAAGGTGCAAACCATTGTTGTTCATAATTACAACAGGTTCATGATTAACATAGAAGAGTCTGAAAAAATGTTATGATCACACCTGGACGAAAGGAAATATTGGAAAAAAGTTGCAATCAGTATCACTTATACGTAATATAATAAGAAAATTACTTGGGTTTGAGTAAGAAACTGACTAGGATAGAATTTATCGATGAAATTGAAAAGGAATAGTTGAAGAACAGAAATAATCCATGTAGGCCACTTATGACACCCACTCTAAGCAATAAATTTCCTCTCGAAAAGTTACTTAGACAAAATTTGCAACGGCGTGCGGAATGCGGTAACAAACATGGTAAAAGAGTTAAACGATCGAAATTAATTTCTTCTATTTGTAAAAAAGAACTTCAACTTGCAAGAAAAATTCAAGTGAATTATCATTCTCTTAACATATTTTCTAAAAAGTAAATATTTCAAATATTTCAAGAAACATGCTATTTGGATCTAATTAAATGACTGGTTTTATTAATTCTTTTCCAAACACGCGCAATCAGTTCCGCATTTTTTGTATATATCAAAAAAATTTATTCTACATTCAAACGACTAATAAGCTTTCTGTTCTGTTTTATATGTATGAATCATTCATCTACCTTTATCGTAAAGTCTGATTCTTATTGAGGAATATTCGAATTTTTATGCTTCTTCTTTCCAGAGTTCAAAATTCTAACAGCAAACTTCGAAACTCAACAAATGATTCATCGCAAAATGAAACATTGAATAGAAGCGGAATTTGAATTAGAGAAACTTGTATTTCCTATCCTTTTAATGGTTTCTTTTTATTTCGTTAAATGCTAGTTATCTTCGACCGCGTTATTTCTTAGCGCCCTTCCAGTTCTAGTTTCTCTACCGGTTTTCCTCGTTGGTAAATAAATTACATCTTATCAGGGCAAGACAGTCCCACGTGTGCTATTCGCTATGTTTACGTGTTACCAGGTAAGATTACTCACAGAAGTTGTCATACTTAAAACATGCTAATGCACATAAAGTTTCGAAAAAAAACATATTATTAAAATAATATGGATCACATACAATGTCGTTAAACTTGCTTGGCTGTAATAAAACAATCTAGATAAAATAAGAAAAATATTAATGAATTTTATTCAGTTTTATGTACTTTATACTGTACCGCCTAGAAAGTATACTTGGTCAACATTTCATTATACATATATCTTATCGACGACAATTATACGAACTTATCTTTGCTGGTCCAAGAATTATAAAAGGGACATGCTGAAAAGAATTTAATTCCAATATTTTTGAAGATGAGAAATAAAGATTTTAAAACAGTGTAAACTACGTAGTCAATTTGTTTTGTGTATCTCGTTTGCTTCGGAATTCATTGAAACTTAAGTAATAATCAGGCTACAATGATTTATCGGATACGTTCTCTCATTAGACAGAAATATTAATTAAGCTATCAATACATCTCGATCGCGGGATAATCAACATCATTCCCGCGGACGTTTATTAGAACGGATTACGACCGATTTCACGTTTGCATACATTCAGCGCGCGAAAACGTTGACTATTTTGAAATTTCCTTGATGCACGCGCTGTAAACACGGATATTAAAGATTGTTAGTTGAATTGCTGCCAGTTTAACACGCGACGCAAAGCTTCTGAATGTTCTCATCAGTAAAACGATCACGTGCACATATTCGCATCTTCTGAAATATGTTTCACATTTTATACAGTTATTGCATTTACTTTTATAATTAAATCTTTCGATTTTTCTTTATTAACAAACTAAACATACTGAAAGTTTCTGCACACTAAATTATTATATTTATAGTTTTTCCAGTTGTTTAATGCAATTTAGAGTAAACACTGGTACTTCAACTCGCTAGTTCAAATAATAATTATAACTTTGATAATATGACCATATAAATTTCGTACTCTTTTCATTTCTTATAGAAAACTTTAAAACCGGTCATTTGACTGCATAATAGGTGTTAATTAAACGTGTGTCTATTAATATGCAGAAAAATAAAACACAGATTTATATACTTGAATATTAGCACTTAAACTAACCAATAACTGATTCCGATTCAACAGATAAATAAAAGGTTATCCAAAATACGTGCTTATATATTTAGTTTTAATATGTATAACACGAACTAGTTGGATTTATTCAAGCTTCGGTCGTAATTATGATCTTTTACAATATCAGAAAATAGTAGAACAGAATATTATTCTTTCCTCAGCGGGTTACGTCTGCGTCAATTCGAATACGGAAATTTTAAATGATTTTTTTACCATGGTGGAGGCCTTTACTCCTACACTTTTGTCTAGAATAATTAAATCACATCGATATCTGATTTCCAGCAAGATTGAGCTACATGTTGCAAAATACATGAGAAAACATTTCATTTTTGCAATTGAAATTTCATCAGTACACTATAATTACACGAAATTAGGATTGAACGATTTAACACCATATTAGATATTTGTGTTCTTTTTTTTAAATCCACACTTTTGACAAGCCGCAAATATTAATGACATAAAGAGAAACATTCGAAATGTAATTTCTGTAAGATAACTATAACAACATATAGGAAACTTATTGAAGACGTCAATATTAGAATTAATGCCTGCAGATGCATAGTGTACATGTGAATGATATTTCCTCTCACATATAATCGTAATATACTTTGAATAAAACGACAGCTTGAAGAAATTCTAAACACTTCTTGATTTATTTGAAAGAAACATGTAAGCTCCTTTTTTGGATGACCTATTAGGGTACAAACATTATCACTTTTTAAATATAAAGGCCGGAAGAAATACATCGTTAGTCGAAAACGAAAAAAAAAGGACGTGCATGCGATGGCGTGTTTAATAAGCGCCTCGGAAATTTTCGTATCGTGAATGTAGACCGTCGCTGATCCGTCGTCCGTAACGAAGTTCGTTGATTAAATATTAAGCAGTCATGCGTGCGACAAATTACCGCGGTGAATAAATTTACATGTTTATCAGGACATTACCGCAACTTTTAGCAAAAGTGAAACAAAAGTTGACTGGGGATTCCAAAAAAGCTATCTCTGGGAAAAATCCGACGAAAACACTGTTGCTTGACGTGTATTATTCTTGTATAATGAGGTTTAATTATTGGCTTTTTGACGACTTCAACAAACTTATTTTTATGTATTTAAAGGATTTTAAAATTTTCTCGTAGAAGAATAACTTACTTTTGTTATTAGAAATACTATTCAATAGTTTTGCCAAAGTTAGTTCTCTTAACAAAGTCTGAAATATTTATACAACATTTAGTTTATCAACCCGGAAAAGATATTTCAGAATGTCTGAATAATGAGTGTCCTTCAATGAATTCCCCTCTGTTATAAATTGGAGTTGTTTACATTTATGTATTATAAAAGACAATGCAGAAATAAGAGGAAGAGTTTCAGAATATTTTGTTCATGATTCTTGATTTCTGGTAAATAAAAGAGATTACGAAATCCAGCGGTATTATTATACGTGGAGTTCGTCGAGAAGGAAAGAAATTATTACGACCGCGGATCCATCGAAATTATCAACGTGGCGAGAGGTCGCCAGGAAGGGAGACGAAGTCCTCGGAGGAAGGTACGAGCAGAAATAAGAAAACGAGGAGAGAGATTCAGGCATGGTATGCTAATGAGGTCAGCCGCTTTCCTCTTTTTTTGCCGCAACGTTCTTGCGAACCCCGTGTAACAGATTCTATGCGTTAAACCGCCTCTCACGATCCACGAGGATGGCCGATCTCGAGATCGATCTCGGCCGCGGACCCCCGTGAAAATAACGACGAGGATCCGTGGAAACGGGTTTCTTGATTGGCGGTATCGATTCTCAAAGATAACCGGAGAAGTCGAGTCAGGTCAACACATGGTGCCCCATGAGCGAGTGTCCACTTTCCTTCATGGACATTAACAAGTCGTTCGCGTTGACTCAAAGAAATTTACCAAGCATGTACTACGTAATTAGTGAGAAAGTTAATTCATGAAGCTTTAAGCAATTGTTGGCCTACTATGTTAATCAAGTACTGCTATCTAAACGGATTTCGATATAAACCATATATATCCTAGATTTATGAATAATAATAAAAACACTCAAAATTTCCTTTTTAATGTAAAAATTGTTAAAAATCGTACTGCCATACGCAGATATGCTTTCCGAAATAAATTTTCATGCGTGCTTTCCAATTTTCCGTTTTTAGTTCTTCGAACTCCAAAATAATCCTCGCTTATAATTATGGAAGAATTGTGTTCCCTTTGAAATAGACTTTTGATTAAATCTGACCTCATAAATAAAAATCAACGTTTACGTTTTCGGAATTTGTTTAATCACGACATAGTCGTGTGCATATTCATAGCAAATTCAAAGTCAATTTTCTCGAAAACAAAGCATTAATTAAAAGAAATTTATTTCGTAGTTTCAACTTTTTTTTATGTATAATCACTCCACCACGGTTGCGATACTGGGATTGAAGTGCACAAGACTTTAAAGCATTTTCTCGATTATTGAGACTTAGAATATTTACTGGCATTTTAGCAAGGAACTTTATTTTCTATTCATTTTCCCATCTCGAAGGGAAATAAGAAAACATTCGAACACCAATACAGGAAATAGTACTCTCTAATACTAACACTTCCTAGCATAGAAAATAGTATGAAAGAGGTGTTCAGAGGTATAGTTCGGAGGTAAGAAACGAAATGAACAAGAGCGTAGGCAGAGAAGCTGGACATCGGAGAAGGTCCACTGGTTCTTCGTCCTCCTTGGTTTACCAGGACCTCAGTCGCTATAAAACGCTCAGATAAAGCCGCGATGTTTATATGCGTGAATCGCAGCGAGAGGAGTGCCGTGTAGAAGGAGAGATATACCTGGCCGGCGACCAAATAATAAGACAAAAGCCGGGGGTGGACGATGCGGTGGAACAAGTAGGGGTCTCGCCGCCGCGCCGCGCCGGGACACGGGAAGGGAACGCGAGGAAGGGAGTATCAAAGACGGCAGATAGGTCGAGGGAACAGAAAAGAAGGAAACCGGACAGGAATGCACGGATAAATGCGTCCTGTTTGCGGAGGATGCGGGACTCTATTCTCGCGTTTATCTCGCGGGGACCTGATTCTCATTAAAGCGCTCTCTTCACGATCAGTGGCTTCGATCGTGAGCGAACGACTCCAGGGATATTGAGAGCGCGTGTACCGCCGATAGTCGTGCATGCGTGATGACGGTCGAATGACGAGTGTGCATGGGCGTGTAACGAAGATTGAGCAGTTGATTATAGACCGACATTTTTTTGGTTTTGTACATAATCTTACGTCGCAACGCTTAGTAGATATCATGGTCGTGATATAATACGATTTGAAAGCGTGTTTAGTTTTAATGAAGTTTTTCTCATGATTACCGTATTGGGGTACCCACACTTTTATCAATAATTATAGATAAATAGACCTTTTTTTAGCTCAATCAGTGAATCATGTCGTATTCTTCAAATCGAACGATCAGTCTTGTCGAGTTACAGCAACAAAATTTGACTTGTGAAAGAAGCGACATGTTTTGAAAAGGATAGAAAAAAGTATTTCTCAGATCCCTGGCATAATTATTTCACCGGGCTACGTTCATTCGTTTCACTGTCCAGCGTGTCGCTATCCCTCGATATCTCCGAGTTTTATTGGCGGTACCTGCGCGCACGCCTTCACCCTTCTTTCTACCCTACTAGATAAAATGAGAAAAAAGGCGAAGAGACAAGGGCCTTACCTACCGATCGGTAACGCGATACCCCACGAATGATTTCTTTTTCTCCTGTTGATACACGCGCGTAAGATCGAGCAGCGACACGCTGACACGTTCAAGCCTCGGGGCTGGCAAGGCAAGATTATAAAAATAACGTGGACGTCCCCCTCTCGTATCCTTGCGCCGAGTCGCGACTCCAAATTATGACGAAAACAAGGGGAAAATATAGGCTTTGAAACACGAAACTTTTTTAGAGTGCGCCGTTCCAGAGGGCGGACGTATGTAGAATTATAGGGGTGCAACATCAGAAATTAATCTAGTCGCGCAGATTCCTCGCACGCGGTGGCGAATATCGGTAACTATTGAGGAACATTTATAACTGTGGTGATACTCATAGAATGCGGTTCCCTTTGCAAATTCATTTGTTGATAAGCACAACATTTGGAAATATTTTAATAACAACTTCCAATAATTCGATTAAACAGATGTTGAAATGGAATAAGAGTTATCAATTAATACAATGAAGTTTATAATAAAGTACTATTCGTTGAAAAGTATACATGAAATTGTCGCTAATTGTTAGCAAAAGAGGAAACATATTAAAATCTTCGAGCAAACGCAGAAGATAGTAATTGTGCGTTGCACGAGACTTAACATTCAACCGATTAGTGCGATTTATGCATTTGTTGGGCTTGCAGTCTGCCGGTTTCGCTCCAGTTGAGCGTAAAAAGTGATCGCGTAAGTCGATTAACCATGGAAAAAAGAGTTGACATTTTTATGTAGTCTAATTAATTAAATGGAAAATAATGTTGATTGAAATTCTATGTCATGCACACTGAGGAAGAAGTTTAATCCGGAATAATGTTTCATAATCTCGCCTACCAAATTGTTTATGGAAGGGAAGCGCATCTATATACGTGACGATTTATGGCAAAAAAGCACGCAAAAAGTTAATTTATAATCAGAGTAGATCCGCGTTAGGCAAGATCCGAGATCAAACTTATAAATGCACAAGTCTTGTAGAAGAATTTGAACGTTCCTTTTCTTGTTTCTTAACAGTATTTACTTAAATCAGCCATTAACGATAATTATGCAAAAAAAAGGGAACTTATTCTGGAGATGACAAGTTGAATTTTTTTGCGGAGTTCTCTCTATCAATGATTATAAACATTATGGCACGCAGGCATTTCGTTCTACATGAACTACACTAATCGCGCAGAAGTAATAATATTCAAGAGATACATTTGAATATGCACTACTTAGATATTAATATTGCAGTGTTATTTATATACTAACATGTAGTTTTGAGATAATTTTGTTGATAAGAAAATAGCGCACCATATACATAATTACGTACACTACCGACTGTAGTATAACGTAACGTTCGTTTACACTGAACTGGAGGAATGTCAAATAGATTCTGACAAAACGAGAATTCTGAAGTAAAATTATCGTTGAATTTATTATACGTATGAACTAGTTTTCTAAACATAATGCACAAAGATTTGAGAAAAGGTTAATTAAAAAAATTTGAGCAAATTACAATCATTGTGCAATCAAGGATTTATAATAAAATAATTGGTGGAATAAAATTGTAGTTCAAAGCAGGAAACTGTTTCTCAAACGACACTTCCTTGGTCACATGTGCGTTCTCACCAGTCCTGTACTTGAGACCACTTACGGGCGGTATTATCCTACGAACCGTCACAGCTTTATGAGCAAAACCACTTAGTGTATCGCTGACGCTTGGGGTTGGGGTCATCGCATGCGTATGAAACATTGATGAGAACGAGACGGGGGCGAGACGCCGCCGTCCTGAATTCATGAAAATATCGTGTCAGGCAAAATGTTTCGACTGAGCTCAGGTCGACCGCAAACTGTGCCTCTGATCGAACAAGAAGTTCCTTCGGCAACAGTGATTCCTTGAAGAATCATTGTCACGCAACCTCTGCGTAAATCATTGATACCTACCCTTCTTCCATTTGAAGTTTTTCTCCCTTGAATAAAAGCATCAGAAAACTAGAAAGATCATAGTCGTAACGGAACTAACACAATCTGTATTCAGCAAGTACAGCATTTCAAACATTGTGATAATAATGTTAAAAGTATTATAATACAGCAAGTATTTTACTGAACACTATACTCACTACCATGTATAAAAACAATAGAAGTGTAGTTACACATACAAATACAAGCATAAGTTGTTTAAGATTGTATGTATATAAAAGTAATAATAATAAGAGCTATGGACAACTCAATACCTCTACGAAAAGTACCAAAATCATATATTAGAATATTAAAAATTACACATTAAAAGTTCCATGTGACTTTGACATAAGTTTCTAACACATTTCTCAAACCTTTACCAGAGATCTTACGACTCGTATAACAATAACGAGACAGATAAACGGAACCAGTATTGACGTTTACACTGAGATAAGAAATTACACCAAGAAATTTTTAGCTTGTGACATTTAAAAAGAAATTACCGCTGTGGGAAACGTTCACAATGCCTGTTTGAGGATTTAAGGATCGTCCCTTCGACGGGTTAAATGTGCTTAAGACACAAAGTAACAGCAATTAACGATCTCCTTATGAAGCCGCCGGTAGATGCTCCCAGCTTTTCGACTTATCTGAACGCCCGACCGAAGTAACTCCCGAATACTCTCAGACGAGATCGTCCGAGATAACCCAGTGGACACCGAGAGATCCTCGAGCTTACGGATTTTTTTTTGCCACACACAGGGAGACGCGAAATTAACGCGCGACTTCTTAATAAGAAACGAAGAACAGGAACGAGATGAGAGGGAGAGCTGGTTTATGGCAGAGATAACGACGACCACGCGGGTGAGAAAAGTGTCACGGGCATCCGGTGATCTGGCTAATGTTCGGCCGGGGCTGTGAAACGAACTTCGCCGCTGAACGGGCGGCGGCGCCCTTTGTTCGAGGCCGCGTCTAAACACCGCTCCCGTTGATACACAGCTCCTCCTACGCGACCACTAGAAGCGTATTAAGCTCGAATGCGTTGAAAACGCATCCCAATAAATCACAGCACCGATCTTCCGTTCCGACCGACGCGCTACTCTCTCCTCGGAGAAAACACCGTGACTATCAACTCCTCAAATTGATGTGAAACGATCGGAAGCTCTTAAGGAACAGAAACTTGATTTTAATGCATGTAATAGAAAAAATGTATTTTTAGGAAGATTGGCAAGACTCTCGGAACTTGAAAGAGGGTAGTATTTCTGAAACGATTAAAGAAGATTATAGATATTGAAGATGAGTGAATAATTGAAGTATGACGGAGGTAAACATGAAACTTTCCAGCGGTGGAAAACACTCTTGATTATTAAAGCTCAGGAAGGAGCCACGTGGCTACGTAATTTTTCCAGCGCTACATCCTGAGAAAAAATTGGCTCGTGGGAACTATATTTCACGGGGAAGTGTTCCGGGATTGATATAAATGATGATAAGTACACAGTTCCATCGACAGTAAATTATAATCGATATTGATTCCGTCAATAAGTGGACTAAATTCCAATGAATAATCGGAATAGAATAACAACAATGATAGTTTTTTTTTAAATTATTTCCAAGGAAGACTGTCAAAATCTATAATACATGACATCAATTACTTTCGTTTGTTACGTTGAAGGGGTAAGTAAATTGAATCATCCATCCAGCGCATCGCCGACCTCTGTATATAACTTTGTTACCAGAGAAAGGGGTAAAGTACGAGCTAAGTGCTGTCCAAATACAATTTGTCACTGATGAAAGAAACAAACAGAAGCGATTTCCTTCGCCACTCCATACTTCTTACGACAAGTGCCTCAGCTTTTACAACTCAGCACTTCATCTACTTACAAGCCACTCCTATATGAAAAATTTAATATTTCTGCCCGAAGAAATCGTGAGAATTATTTTGGGAAAAAAAAAAGAAAAAACAAGAAGTGTTTTGTATTTGATCTAAAAGTATTTGAGCAAATATTGATCTATACAGCGGGACGCGTTTCCCAATTGGAAATCATGTTCGAATTCCTCTGAAAATTCGATTAGTTCCAGAGGCGGTTCCAGCCGAGTCCGAACGAGTGGAGATTTATGTGGCAAAAGTGCGAGTGCCGTGGGCGGGGGTGTCGCGTGGCAAGCGGCAATAAGGGAAAATCGGTAGTCATCCAGCTTTTCCCCCGGGGAGAACACGGCCGAGCTTGTGGGGACGGTAGCGGAAGGAGGACAGCGTGGCGAAGAGCAGCGAGCAACGATCTATTTCTGGCCGAAAGCATCCGCGAGGAACGAGGGGGGCGGAGGGTCATCAGGATTGATGTGTCCTTTTGCTTGAATTATTACCGAGTCCTGCGATTCCCTTCCTCCTTTTTTCCCCACTTTCCATTCTCCACTCACTCTTCCAGTCCTCCTGTTACTTCTGTTTTTCACCAACACCTCTAGTGAAACTCGACCCGCACTAGATCTCACTCCTCCTTCATTTTCGTGAATTACCGACTATATCGCCTGTTTACGTTCGTAACTTCAACTACAACGTTTCATGCCCGTTTATAAGCTGGCGTACGATAAATTCTGGACAAAATACTTATTGAACCAGAATTTCGGCCCTCGACTAGAATGCACTTCAGTGCATCACCGTGCAAATTCTTTTGGCAGTTTACTGACATAAGTGGTCAATCGCCCCCTGATGTAAAGTAAGGAAATAATAAACGTTACTTACCAACATTTGGCTGAACAACCGACCTGACCCATGGCAAATTGTAAGAAACTGAGAACCAGACGATTACTCACCTGAAACCAGAATTAAAAAAAAACGTTAAGGAATTACTTAGAAGAAAAAGTGAATCCTAATCATGACAGAGTGCAGATTTTTATGCAATTATACAAAAATTTGCATATAAAGTAATGCGTCCTACAAAAACAGACAAAACAATACATTTAAATCCCGCATTATGACATCACAGAATACGGAAAATCTGTGTAAGTGAACTAGATTTCTTAAAATATGATTTTGCATAGAAATCCGCAGTCTAATCGTGACTTAATAAAATATAAATTATCAAAAAAAGTTTTATATGCCGTAGGTAAGGAAAATCTTAATCATGTTATTTCATAATTAAAAATATGTGGCCGTGTGTCTATGCCGATATTTCACGAGTTACGTATAGATGCCCATAAGAATGAATGAGACAGCATTGGTAATATACGTGCGTAATTACGTTAATGCAGGTAAATGCATTTCCGTGTCGCATTATCGAATTCGAGACGCGTAACAAGCCGCGTTAACATATCTTCTTTTTTCAATTGACTCGGAGTCGGGTCGATGCATTATCTCATCGATTCTGCTGGTAAAAAAAAAAAAAACAGATAAAAATAAACTTTATAGCCGCGACAAGGTGGCAGCAGAAGATGGATAGAGAGAAAAAGAGAGAGAGGTATAGTTAATAGAGAAGAGGTATTCACTGCCCGTCGCGGCACGACGCAGCGACGCGAATGCTAAATAGATCGTGGTATGGTTGCCGGACGTTTAAAGTGTCCGGTTTATGGACGGTTCTTTAAGAAAAATAGCGACCAGTGACCGGTAGTCGCTCACGCGCGGAATGACGTTTACAAGCCGAGTCGTCGGGGTAATAACATACTTTCATCAAGGGGTTCAAACGTTCGACTTTTACAGCTTTTACCCTCATACGCAGGGTGAGTTGAAGATCAATGTAAAAATACAATATTTTCTAATGCACAGATTATCTGCTACTGCAAATTAGTTTCTTCAAAGCACTCGAATTAAAATCTGTTATCGATCTACATACTAACGATTCAGCTTTCCACTGAAAGCATTAATATTTTATTGTATCGGCTTAAATTGTCTCTCTGTTACGTTTCGTGCCCAGGCCTTTCACTTTGCTAGCCACTATGCTTTACAACGTCGCGTCCATTTTCATTTGCTTCTACTCCTTAAGACGGTGAACCTAACTCCGCGTGATTCGTGTTTTTCTTCCCGTCGAAAATGCTCGCTCCGCACGAAACACTCTCGCTTTAGCCTTGCTCGTAAACGTTTACCTCGGTGTCGGATCAATTGCAAGACGGAGAGACGATTTGGAATAATATCCCGTTGTCACGAATTCATAATAGGGCGTATTTGTTGGAGAACTAGAGTCGACAGACTCGTTATTTCTGCAGATATCACTCCTAGTTAATAGCATGTGAGTTATGGTTGCCCAACAATGGTAATTTATGTACAATGATAAAGTTATGATGAATATGCACATGAGAAGAAATAAATAGATAATATGATACATAATGTGAACCTTCAAATATTAGTATTGTATCATCCATCACTCGACTTAAGTAACAATTACTATAATATATTCATAATATAAGTCTCAAAAGAAACATTTATGACAACATTAATACCTAGTATGCACCGAATCTACACGAATGAATATGTAAACTTCGTGTGTAGGTAATAAGGCAAATGATTTTTAAACTAAATAATAATATCGTTAAAAATATAAAACTTCACGCTAATAGTATGCAACACTCATTTGAAATGCAATAATCGTATCAAACGTAATTTATAATGCAAACGGATCTATCTAATAAGCAAGAATTTTCAACAAATTTCCTTTCCTTGACATAAACGTACACGCATAATTTTTATCTTTTCTAATTTTGTTATCCAAGCGAATAGCACTATACAACTACATGAATAAATATGTAAATGTGCTATTATGTCAAAAGTCAGAGTTTTCAATGGAGAACACGTAGTCAAAGATCGAAGATCGCAAGAAGAGGAAAATAAAGAAAATGACGCATATTTTTTATCGATACCTCACAGGAACACCGGACGAGCTGCCACCAATTAATCCGGACGGACAACAGCGCGGAATAGGACCGTAACCCTATACCGTATACGTGTAGGACCCCACCTCAGTTCGAGCTTAAAGATGAACCATCAAGAAAGGGGTGGCTAAGAGAGGACTACGACTAGTAGGTTCTGATCTCGTATCATATTTCGTGTTATTCAAATTCCAACAATGNCCGCGTGATTCGTGTTTTTCTTCCCGTCGAAAATGCTCGCTCCGCACGAAACACTCTCGCTTTAGCCTTGCTCGTAAACGTTTACCTCGGTGTCGGATCAATTGCAAGACGGAGAGACGATTTGGAATAATATCCCGTTGTCACGAATTCATAATAGGGCGTATTTGTTGGAGAACTAGAGTCGACAGACTCGTTATTTCTGCAGATATCACTCCTAGTTAATAGCATGTGAGTTATGGTTGCTCAACAATGGTAATTTATGTACAATGATAAAGTTATGATGAATATGCACATGAGAAGAAATAAATAGATAATATGATACATAATGTGAACCTTCAAATATTAGTATTGTATCATCCATCACTCGACTTAAGTAACAATTACTATAATATATTCATAAGTCTCAAAAGAAACATTTATGACAACATTAATACCTAGTATGCACCGAATCTACACGAATGAATATGTAAACTTCGTGTGTAGGTAATAAGGCAAATGATTTTTAAACTAAATAATAATATCGTTAAAAATATAAAACTTCACGCTAATAGTATGCAACACTCATTTGAAATGCAATAATCGTATCAAACGTAATTTATAATGCAAACAGATCTATCTAATAAGCAAGAATTTTCAACAAATTTCCTTTCCTTGACATAAACGTACACGCATAATTTTTATCTTTTCTAATTTTGTTATCCAAGCGAATAGCACTATACAACTACATGAATAAATATGTAAATGTGCTATTATGTCAAAAGTCAGAGTTTTCAATGGAGAACACGTAGTCAAAGATCGAAGATCGCAAGAAGAGGAAAATAAAGAAAATGACGCATATTTTTTATCGATACCTCACAGGAACACCGGACGAGCTGCCACCAATTAATCCGGACGGACAACAGCGCGGAATAGGACCGTAACCCTATACCGTATACGTGTAGGACCCCACCTCAGTTCGAGCTTAAAGATGAACCATCAAGAAAGGGGTGGCTAAGAGAGGACTACGACTAGTAGGTTCTGATCTCGTATCATATTTCGTGTTATTCAAATTCCAACAATGCTATTAAAGGATTTCTCTGGTAATCCCCCGGCCGCAGTTGGCGAGAGAAACCCGATGGTGCACGATGGCGAAAACACCAAGAAGTACAAAGAGTCGGCCGTTCCTATATACGAGGACTGAAACGGACGCAAACAGCCATCGGACAATAGAACCGCGTCTATCTAAACGCTTTGTTCTTTCCGATCAGGTACTAGGGCTACCACCAGCTTGCGATCTTTTTCTCCTATGTGGTCCTTCTCTTCGTGAAGGGAATACAACCTTCGCGCCACGGGGAGAATATGCCCCGCAGAAACAGGAAGTACAGTTCGCCGGATCTCGATAAACTGTTTATCTACTATTCTATTTACAAGGATCACTCCGGCTCTATGAATGCAAAGTATCCAACGTGTGCAATATGCATGCTTCTTTCTATTGGAAGAAATTTGCTTGTTCGCATGAATTGAAAATTGGTCCATACTGATATTGCCCTTAAAATGGTTCTGTTACAATGCAAAACATTACCTTAACATTAATTGTGTATAAGTAATGTGTATTAAATTATGATTTTGGGAACTCTTGGTGCACATTGATTCTAGAATTTTAATAGAAACACCTTAACGACCAGACTTCTATTATTTGCATGATCCATCGAACAGATGTAACAACACTTCGCAACAACCAAACGATCCATCGACTTCCCTAATATACCAGATTAGTATTCAATGCGTGTCAACGAGGGTTGTGTTTCAAAGCGATAGAGCGACATGACGCGATAGGGGAAGGGGCAAACGATGTTTTTGTTCGGGAACGAATGGTGATACTCTTGCTGGAGTTTTTAAAACGTAGAGAAAATCGGGATCAGATGGAGATGAAGTCATCATCGGCAGAGCGAAACAGCAGCCCCCAGCAAGGGCCGCTGGCTCGGAAACAATCACATTACACTTTGCACACTGAGCTTTCTCCCCTATTTGAGGGTGGACTAATCTAATGTAATGATTCTTTATTCCTTTAAGCTGAAAGAACTAATACCGGATCCTTAATGCATTAATTAAGATCAGATGGATGGTACGTATTAGGTTGGGTGAGTCTTAATTTCTTGTTAACTTTAAACTGTTGGGAAATAAACTTCCCTAACGTAGAGTACATAAATACTGACAGCGTCTTGTAAGCCTCCTTAGCCGTTGACGTACATTCCTCTTTCCACTTATTGCATGGTAGTCAGTATCTCTCTTCGCACCGACGAATGTCCAATTTGTAGTATAATAAATTCCACCCGAGGAGGACACCAGGGCAGGGACCATTAAATTCGGTATTATAAATGCATTAAATACGCGGAGGTGATCGGGATGAATCAGAATCTCTCCACAGTTAACGGGAAGCCGGATTTTGGGGAGGGTGACAGGTGGCGGTAATTTTACGGACCGACGACTGTGACGGATGTAACGAGATGCAGTTCTGTGCGAGTGTTCGTCACACGTGGTCGCTTCGCTGAGCACGATGTTTTATGGGAAACCCGGGGGATGGTCTACTCGCGAGAACAGAAATCAACCCCCTTGAAACTGGACCGCCGAGTAAGTGCACATAGTATAATAAGGTTAAAGTGACAGTAAATCTACTTTATAAACGATTAAGTCATAAACAATTTGTGGATTTTATGCAATTATAAGAAACTAAATCTGTAGAAACTAGTATAAAACAATTTAGAATATTTAGAATTAAATGGATATTTCAATGTTTAGATGAGCAAACAAATTGTATATGTAAATCGCATTTTTTTAATTTTAAGCTCTCAGTTTTAAAATAAAAATCAAATTACTTCGACATTTCTGAATTTTATAATCCAAAGAAAAATCATCCCCTTCTTGTCTTAAGCTTTGTTCCTTCCTGTTTCCTTTGTCCTCTTAAAAAATCTCTGTGCATGATTAAACTCCCCATTCTACTACTTTTCAAAACCTATTTAACGTCTTTTTCATTTCTTACCTTGATTATGAGTGCTATTTTCACCTCTTTCGCTCTTATTCTCATAACTCTCCTTACTCTCTCTTAGAAGTTGACG
>SMSR01008337.1:11763-57990 GCA_019453355.1 Ceratina japonica
CGACGCGGTGCGAAATGGATGAAGCGTGATTTCACATGATTCGATCGTCTATAAGTGCTCGCCGATCGTGAACGTGAGCACGCATACATCGCTAATAAAGCGAAGCAACTGTAAACCTCTTAGATAGGCGTACTGCTTGATGTACGTATAACTAAACTAGTGATTAACTCGTCGCGGATCGCTAACCGTGGATTGATATTAAAGTTTCATTATAATGCGCCGAGATTCGAAACTAAACGTCACGACCAGCTGTTTCGNACCGATCGTGAACGTGAGCACGCATACATCGCTAATAAAGCGAAGCAACTGTAAATCTCTTAGATAGGCGTACTGCTTGATGTACGTATAACTAAACTAGTGATTAACTCGTCGCGGATCGCTAACCGTGGATTGATATTAAAGTTCCATTATAATGCGCCGAGATTCGAAACTAAACGTCACGACCAGCTGTTTCGGTTTTGTGCACGTGTCTCGTTCACGTTGTAAATTTATAAGCGTTCTTTGAGGCACTTAGTACTCCACGAGGTGGCCACGAAATTGGAGACTGCGTTGATTATCGACAAGAGGTCGCGCACGTACCATCGCAATTTGTGGTCTAATATAATAACAATCTAACGTAATAAAATGATACTATAATGAACTGGGCCAAAAATACGATATAGTGCTAATGATCATAAATTCCTATGTTTTTTTGAAACTCCACAATTATTCTCGCGATTCAGGATAGATCTGCAAATAAAATTTCACGTAAATACAATCCAAGGATTGAATTCATCTTTTGGTCTACGTAATAAGCATTTATCTTTATGTTTATTGCAACGGATTCAAATCGCGGTGGAATTTGTATATGTATATATGCAGGTCTACTTTGAAGTTATTTAGTAATCGAAGTCATACATAGCCATTTAGGGAAGCAATTATGACTACCTTGTAAACGCTCCCAGTAATCCAACTCGTATAAAACTATGAAAATCGACATCGATAGACCGGCTCCCGTTTAACGAAGATTTGGGATTGTTTCCGTGAAAGAATAAAGCCGGTATCAGCAGCCTCCCAAGCGAAACGGGTAATGCAATAGCTAGTATTTTTCCGCCTGTACCTGCTAAGCCAATATCGGTTTTTGGAAGAGATACAAGCGTAGATTACGACGGAATTGTCGTGGATTTTCACATGAATCGAAAGGATATTGAGAAATTATGTTTGTCAGGCTTCCCCGCGAAAGAAAATCATCTCCCGATCGCTGAAGAAGCATCCAACGAGAAGCGTATCTCTTTTGGAAAGATTATTTCTTTCTGGAAGAATAGTCCACTCGCGAAGTCCTACAAAGTTAGAACCCACTGTAATTTTTTAATACCTCATTTCTTAAATAATCTTATACACGTTACAATTTTTATTTTTAGTTCTAATAAGTGCGAACGTTTTATCCTACTAAAAATAGTTAATTAATTTTGTGATACATGGTATTCATGTACACGAATACAATTATGTTTTACAGAATAATACAATTTTTGACAGCGTAGCATTTGTTTAATCGAAGGAATTTAGTTTCAACCAAGCGGTCAAAACTTCTAACAGGCAATGTATACGGCCGTGAATTCGCAAAGCGTAGCTCGAGGCGCGAAACCCTGGTATACGCCGCGCGCGCCGCCGGTGCGTTTTCGCTATTTCAACGTCGACTCTGACATCGACACGCTCCTCCCCTGTATATCTAACCTCCCCCCCTCTATCTCTGTCTCTCTCGTACACATTACGTTTCTTTAAGTATTTACCTTGTAGCTTTCGCTAACCCACGTTTTCCCGCGCGAGAACGGAAAGCTTATAACGGAGGATAAACAGCGTAGCGTATCTTGCTTTTACCCTTTTACGTTTCCTCACCTCGTTTTCCATTCTTTTGTTTTTCTTTTTTACAACCGTAACAAAGTGAATCCGTTGGATAGAACCAATTACCGAGAACGAAGCGTATCAAGTTTAACCATTCTCCTTCTTTGCCCCCGTCTGCATCGCCAGATGTTAATGCTTTGTGTCGTCGCGACGGATACAAAGGAATAAAATAAAGAGAGCACTGCCCGTTAAAGTCAACGAGTATTAGCGGACCCGGTTGTTATCGGAAAATGCTTCGTTTTCTATTATCTCGCCGGATATCGTTGTTTAACGCTTGCGATACGCATACCTGATTTTCTTAAGTAGGTATCCAATTATGGGGAATTTACTGCTTGTCTAACGAGCTTAAAAAACGTGTGCCATGATGTAACGCGATATATATTAACGTTTCAATTACTTGTTCATACAGTAGTTAAAGACCAGAGCTCTTGTATAAAGTGCTTCAGAATTATATTACAGGTACCAAGGATTAATTAGACAATTTATTATGTCGATACATAGTTCTCCTTGATACTTTTACCAAAAATTATAGACTCGTATGTTTCTTCGAAATAATAAAAATGCAATAATAATAATACAAATAATTTTTTACAAAATTGCAAACAATATTCAATTCTTCTGATTCAGTTAACAACTGCATTAAAGAATTTTTCTGAATCTCACAGACAAACGACAGACGAAATAACTGTATTCTATTATACAGCTTTTCGATAGTTTCCTTTGAGAAAGTTCCATAGGTATAACTTTACTAAGAGTGATGTGTATATACGCGAATATAACTTCTAATACGTTCTACAAGTTTCTAAGTCTTTCGGTACGAAGTTCTGGTTTATTGGTTGCAGCACTACGATCTCGCTTTACAACTTAAAACTCCGCCGGTGTATTTTATACAGTGTAAACACACTCCCGTCTCGATACGAGTTACATCGTTTAATGAAAATTGATTCTGGGAGTTTCGTATAAAATGGGAGCGATAATGAATTTGAGGATTGAACAGAAATTGCGTCTTAATCATCTTGAACGTTGTTCTATTTTTAGGAAATATTTGAAAACACGTCATAAAAGTAAAGTGAAAATTTTTTATCACTCTTTTTACTATTATACGTAGAAAAAGTGTTTTTGATTGTTTGATAATCACAACGTGGAGAATGACTATAATATTTACAACGGAACTTGGTCAGATATCTATGTACTGTACGTACTTCGAACTGTCATAAGGTATACTTATATTGCAAAAAATATTATTATAAATAATAACTCGGTTGAAAAACAGTAAAAATAGGTTTTTAATTTTTTGTCAAAATTTTTTAATGCAATGAGGTACCCAAGAGATTTTTGCTGCAAAGTATTGCATCATCAACTCTTCAAAAATCAATTTATGGATTTTTCCAAATTCACACTGTCTTGGGTTGAAACCTGTTTTTCTGCATTTCTTAATATTATTCAAGTTGGATGAGTGAACTTGTGATTTTTGTTTACAAAGATTATTCCTACAAATATCTGAAAACCGGTTTCAGGATTCTTCCTCAATCATCAACTAAAGAAATACAAAGGTATAAAGTGTATATTTACAAAATCATCAATATCTATCAAATTTCATAACTTGGCGTCTTGGGTGATGAAATATTTCTGGCCTATACACATTAAATTGTATACATAGGATAATTATTACGAGGGAAGCCGCAATAGAAAATGTCACCAGATATAAATTTTCTGTATAAAGAGAACGTCAAAAACGTTAGGTTCACCCTCACAGTTTGACTCGTCATTATCTCTCCAACAATCTAATTCTAACAAACCACCGCCAATCCTATCAACGCTCGAAGGTCGGTCAGGAACTTTCGCTTTAACGCGCATTTAACGTTGAACCGCATGATCCTTTGGCGAACCGAGGCTAGGACGGGATTTGACGAGGGGTCGAAGAAAAATGGCCGAGCGAAAGTAAATCCGAGCGAGGGAGGCGACGGAGAAAAAGCGGTCGAACGTACAGGAAGTTCCGTCGCGCGATTGACTTCGCGCGATGACAGCTGACATGCGTTTCCCTCCGTGTACAGCAGCGAGTAGATTTTTCAGACGGACCCATGCCGCGCCACGTCGTGAAATATTCGTCGACGCGACAACGCCGGCGAAGTACGACGCGGACTCAGGCGTAAAAAAATTTATACGCCTCGTAAAATCGGCGGCGATCACTCTCCTCGCCCGTCCCGTTTCGGTGCATTTGGTAGACAGGCCACCCGAAAGGCGTGAGCGATCCCGAATTTCGCCACTGACTGCAAATCGGAACGAAAGTCTACGCGAAGCAAAGTAGGAGAGGGGCCGATTGCCTGGACCTCGCCTCACGCGTAGGTCGTGAATCTGGTATGCTCCGTTACCTACAGGGTTTCCATTTTTGTTTCGCTGCACTTTGCAACATGATAGCTCTTCTTCCTGCCAGTAATATTGTATGTGGATGCCCAACAAATTTTATTTCGTTACTTCAATTCGACAGCCATGTAGAAATTGGAAACAAAACATTTATTTCTGAAATAGTTTAATACACTATTTTTATGTTGTTAAAAGACAGAAATATTTCTTACGAATTAGATATTAAAGTCTCCTCCTCTTTCATTGAGGAAAGCGATCTATATAAACGTACGAGTCGGGAGTTAGAAGTAGAAACTTCGAAAAACAAGGATTTAGAAAGGATGACGAGAACGCGGACGCGTTACGAACCCGAAGTATTTACTTAGATCACGTTATTTGACTTCAATTTGAACTCGTTCTACTTCGCGCTTGCTTCGCGTTTTATTTTTTGAGGCACGACTACCCGTTATGCTGCTCTCCTCACGGTACACATTTTGTCGAGACTATTTGTATATTAGCCACGTTTGCACACGTGAAACGGGTCGGTTTTCAGCAAACATTTTAAAAAACATTCATAAGACAACAGAGAAAAAAAATGAGGTAGAAATTCTTAGATGAGTTTGAATTTTAAGCACATGAATAACTCTTCGACTACGAAAAATAGCGGTGTATCATAAAAATCAACAGCCGTTATTTAACCGAAATCTTATAAAAACATTGTTGGTAATAAAGTGTAACAAACACATCGGAAGACGTCGAGCATGAATACATTATTGCCGTAATTGCGCATAATGCGGGTTCAAATAATTAGCTGGATACTACGCGTTCGTACAAATTTCGTTTAAGCTCGTTTACTGAACAAAGAACGAACTTCGAGGCGTCATGCCTTTATCTAAAAGGATTTCCGCCGCGAGTTTATGAGATGTGTGCTCGCCACTCAAGGTAGTAACTTTTCGGCTTTCATTAACGGCTCGAGTTAATTAAGGGGAAGCGCTTCGGCGCGGCGCGGAGCCCGCCCGACCTTTCGCAAACAGATTTTTCTTCACCGCACAAAGTCGCTACTATTCCAAGTAAAAAGCAATCGCAATGACGAAATTTCATTTTTACAGCGCTACTCAGAATACAGCTAGTATAAAGATTTCACTTGTACCAGAATAACGTCTTTAGAAACGTAATTTTGCAAATTTATATTGTTTTGTTTGACCGCTTTGATGTTTGGAAAATCACCTTGACTAGGCACGAACCGAACATGTCGCAAACGTAAGCGCTTGACGAATTAAAATGTTTGCGTATAAGATATTGAGAGTTATCGATTGCATCTCGACTGTGTCAGGAGTTCAGGGATGAAGCGTGTCGGTGGCAGCGTAAAGAACTAAACAACGGGTGGAGGAAGAAGGAAGGCGGCCTCGAAACGTGCCGCATCGACTTCACCTTTCTTACTTCAAGTGCAGGTGAAAGCTCAAGGGTGCCCGACACGATGCTTAAGAACGATTTCCAATACGCGTCCGGCAATAATGTTATGATACGAATAATGCTTTAGTAGTTTTGTTCCTATAGATGTGAGGTAAACTTCCCAATTTCTAGTTAGCTAAACGCTAATCGCTATGAAAAGTATAGCAACGATATGAAAGCGCCAAGTGTGTGATGTTTCGTGAAGTTTCGTGTTTAAATAATTGTTTACTAGCTAATTGAGTATATTACGTCATAAACATGCATAACAGTGTTGAACAATGTTGAAAACACTTTTTTTGTATTTATTTTAGATGTATTTTATATGTACTTTACAAAACTCGAATTTTTAAGATTATTGTAATAATTTTGTCAAAATTCATATCGTATTTCATAATCAAGTAACCGTGCTGAATTTTTTAAATAAAACCTCTTTAATGAAAATTTTAAGTATAAAATGACCAATGAAATGAAGGTAGCTGTTTTATAGACTTCTAAAATACTGTAAATCTCCATGGTATATTAGATCGCCGACTAGTGAGAATTATCTGTTCAGGTTGCACCGGCGATGAATGATTTATGACTCTTGGGTGCGGATGCGCAGAGCTTACGATTCAATTTATCGCTACAGGCCGAGCGGAACCCTTAAATTAGCATCGTTATTTGCGAGCCAGACAAACAAGATATTAATACAGAAGCTCAAGAANTATGTATTTTATATGTACTTTACAAAACTCGAATTTTTAAGATTATTGTAATAATTTTGTCAAAATTCATATCGTATTTTATAATCAGGTAACCGTGATGGATTTTTTAAATAAAACCTCTTTAATGAAAATTGTAAGTATAAAATGACCAATGAAATGAAGGTAGCTGTTTTATAGACTTCTAAAATACTGTAAATATCCATGGTATATTAGATCGCCGACTAGTGAGAATTATCTGTTCAGGTTGCACCGGCGATGAATGATTTATGACTCTTGGGTGCGGATGCGCAGAGCTTACGATTCAATTTATCGCTACAGGCCGAGCGGAACCCTTAAATTAGCATCGTTATTTGCGAGCCAGACAAACAAGATATTAATACAGAAGCTCAAGAAACTGGATTCGCTTACTGTCTCAACATTTAGCACAACGGATCACCACCTTTAGCATAAATTTTCTCGAAACAAGCGATGCATAATCTCATTTATTCGAATGATCCGAAGTAAAACAAATTATTCTAATATTTTTCATATTAATTAATAATAGAGATCTGAAATTAATAACCACGTCAAGGTTTATATTATACTCATCAACAAATACTTGACTCGTTCGAATTTAAATTCTTAACATATTTTGAAAATTTGATCTCAAGAAACTCGTACACAAGCATTGCTCCTATGTGATGAATTTAAGTGCCTTCAAAGCTTCTCCAGGAAAAGCAATTTTAAAGGGATGCTTATCAAAATATGTTAACCGCCGCGGGTGATGTTTCATCGAGCATTGTTTGGGAACATAAGATCGATATCGAAGTTTCTCATAAACGTAAGCACGTGATTTGCAGTTCCTTAGTATGACAGCATCCGTGATGAGAGATTACAGTGGACGGTCGAGTCGAATTTGAAATTGACTTATGTAGGCGTACCTCGAAGAGTATGCAATTCCAAACAAATGATCTTAATCGTAGTACAGTTTCGTATTCCTGATTGCACCATTATGTATCAGAAGTACGGCCTGTNCACTGTGTCATAAAGCAGCGAAGCGATCAAAGCGAGCAGATGAGCTTTGTGAAATACTGGTTGGCTGGAAAATAGGAAAAACCAAAAAAAGGTTGATAATTAAATACAAACCGAGCGTACGAAATAAAATGATTCGGATTCTTCCTGTCCGCGTTCCGTTATGCTTTTCAGTCGTAACTGAACGAGCAATCTGTAAAATCGTAAACGGAATACGGACAAGTTATTAAAATATCAATCGAGTAAACCGTGGGGCTTGACTGCGACGAAAGTCGGCAGTAGGAAAATTAAAAATCGGTAGTATATGTGAGGGTCGGAGCAGCCTGCAGACGAAATTCCTACATTTCATGTTTCATTAGACGATGTTTTTTGAAAATGTGTGAAGTTGTGAAGGCACGATAAAGATCGAAATGAATCGGCCACTTTGTTATACATAATTGTCAATTGTGAGAGCACATTACGTAATTGATATACATGTATGNGTGATTGGTGAATACGGGTCAAAGTTGCTCCATTTTTTATTGAAAAGCAATGATGAGAATGCTCGCCGGCATCGAATGATTTGGAAGATTTCAAGAAGATGAATTGCGTGCGAAGCTAATTTAGCGCCGATGTGATGCTTGAAATCAATCGCAAAAATATGATCCAATATTTCGTTGCTGATAAGAGAGTTGAAAATTGAAGAGCAATCAAGCGTTTAACCCAGATTCCTTGTACGTTCCCAGGGATTTCCCTGTAACCCTAGTTTCGCTTCTGCTCTAATTCGCATGCAATTAGACATTATTGCGTCGCGTTTCGGATTTACGATAGCGTGTAATTCCTTCGACAGCACGATTCCGTTGTGTTTCTTGCATAAACAATGACTCGAACATCCTCAATTCGACACTGCCAGAAATGTACTATTACATAAAATCGAATGTACAACTGTTTGTTTTTTAAGGAATTCATGAACTGTTTATTTTTAAAGTATT
This sequence comes from Ceratina japonica, assembly GCA_019453355.1. NCBI lineage: Eukaryota > Metazoa > Arthropoda > Insecta > Hymenoptera > Apidae > Ceratina > Ceratina japonica. The sequence continues at coordinate 20,126 of SMSR01008337.1, forward strand.
TATTTATTAGCCAGAGTACATAAACGAGGTACATCAGTATGTTTCACCGATTAAATGGTCTTCATATAGAGGTACACGAGTTGTATATAGTTTTATTATAACTAATTGTTAGTAATCAAACTTGTAAAGACAATGAAGATATGAAATCCTAATGTATCCTAATTAATAAAGTAAATATTTATTTTTAATTTTGCTTCTTGATGCTAGATATTTGTTTTGTAATTCTCGGTATGGTATACAATTAAGCTCATAATAAGTACAAACATGATATACATAGTCAGATAATAGATCTTGCACTCATTGTCCTTGATAATAATTTTAAGTAATCTCTTTGGTAAATGTGCAAGTGAATGCAATTTCAGTTTTAACAACCATTATTTAAACGCTTTATTCACCAATCAATCGAAATAGAATAATGTTGATTAACAAATAACATGATGTCCGATTTATCGGTCTCCTGGTGCAGTTTACTGGCGCGGCGGTGATTTTCAACGAATCAAGCATAAGATTCATAAGAGAAAANTCAAACTTGTAAAGACAATGAAGATATGAAATCCTAATGTATCCTAATTAATAAAGTAAATATTTATTTTTGATTTTGTTTCTTGATGCTAGATATTTGTTCTGTAATTCTCGGTATGGTATACAATTAAGCTCATAATAAGTACAAACATGATATACATAGTCAGATAATGGATCTTGCACTCATTGTCCTTGATAATAATTGTAAGTAATCTCTTTGGTAAATGTGCAAGTGAATGCAATTTCAGTTTTAACAACCATTATTTAAACGCTTTATTCACCAATCAATCGAAATAGAATAATGTTGATTAACAAATAACATGATGTCCGATTTATCGGTCTCCTGGTGCAGTTTACTGGCGCGGCGGTGATTTTCAACGAATCAAGCATAAGATTCATAAGAGAAAACGGGTCAATACGTAACGCGCGCGTGGATCGTTTCCCAATGAATTTCCGGTCGCACGTGAGTCACGTGCACCGAATACGGGTGCATGTGTCATTTGAAAAGTTCGTCGCTGCCACTTCCGTCGGTCTATTCCATTCGATTTCCTCGATACACGTTGGTGCACGCGCGGCGTCTACCTCGGAAAACGCGGCGATTGAAATCTGTCATCGATCGATCGATAACGATGAAAAATTGAACAAGCTTTTAAAACGTTTGCAAATAATTGTTTCGTGCATCAAATTTTGTATAATTTGAAATGCACTACCACTGATTGCACCACGCCGCGCCGTTGCACCGCAGCTCGGGCACAACGGAGTGCAGCGTAATCATTATAAATGGGTTAACAGATCTCGACGGATCAACCGCCGGAAAATTGCGTTGCGGCGGTTCATTGCGTTCGATTGAATTTAATGAGCCCAGTCACTGTTGCGTGGTGTCAGCTTTTGGTTGTTAGTGAATTTATAAATAACGTTTCTATCTTCCACCTCTTGTTTCAATTTCTTCTTTCTACGTCATTCCCGACAATATTTAACAGCCTCTTTTCGAATTAAGTTTCTAAGTTTACGGGTATAAAAGAACGAAAATGAATAAGATTTAAGTAAGGCGCGTAATGAAAGCAGCAAATTCTCACTGAAAGTAGTTTCCACCGCCCTGCACGCGTGAAACCCGCCTGTTACCGTGCATTACAGTAATATATAAATAACATTATGGTAATTAGCGCGTCCCCCGCGATGGAATATATCTCCGTTCGTGCATGTACGCGATCAACAAGTTCCGCGAAAATTATTTCCCGACGGTGAATGATTTTATTGCGTGACTTTCACTATCGCGCGCCACGGCGCGACACGGCACCATGCCACGGCGATTCCGCCGCTCGCCACCGTTTTGTACAATTATTTATACCCGGCCACGGGGTGTCGTTTTATCAGGGCCTCGGGCCACCCACGCCCCTCGCAACGAAGAGGCGATCGCCGCGACATAAATCGAGATACGAGGAGCAGGACGGAAACGCGGGCGCGAATGGGCGGTGGCCAATTGATTTTATACTTTTATGCAAATCCTGTTACTACGATCGCATTAACGCCGGCCGGGCTCGGCCCCCGATTCGCGTTAAAGGGTGGAGAGTTGTCAGAGCAAGCGGGATGCTTTGCTTGCAGGGAGAATGATTTATTAGGTGGTGCTCCATTCGAATGTTCGAGCTTGACACTGCATGAAGTATCGTAATCATTACATATCGTTGTTCCTCGCATAAAGTTCGTTGATATAATATTAGAAAAAATTTGAGGGATATTTTATACATTGGCAATTACTTGGTAAATTATTTGAGCCGTTTTGCTATTATTGTAATAGGAACTATAAATTTAACACCTTCATTACTATCCTGTACGTATATTTTTAATTGCGTTGAAACACAAATGCTTAAATGTCTCAATTTAAGTATAAATGGACTTAGCCCACTTTCAAAATGAACGGCTTATTTACGTTACTGATTAAAGTTTATTCTGAAACCATTGATTGCAAAAGCTATTAATTTGATGGAATATGGCTGTTATCATTGCTGATTTATATTGCTTTTACTGATATTGTCGTTACAATTATTATTTTTATATTGTCTTTCTATTATTAATGATTTCACTGAAAATGTGATTCTGTTTGATACGTTCGGCTTCTACTACGCATAAAATCAGATTAATTCGACGTACGATACAGTTACGAAAACGCAAATGAAACGAAAATCAGGCGGAAGAACACGATTAAAGGGCCGCTCTAATGTAGAAAACTTCATTGACATGTGATCATGATACATGAAAATTCCGCATTAATTTATATAGCGAAATTCACAAAGGGAACTTAATTAACGTTATCATACGTCCTTTCGTTAAAACAAATCTCAAACGCAAAGTGCAAACGAACGTCCAAGGTCTCTGAAACGTTTTAGATCGTGACAAACTGCGTCAACTTTATCCGACGCATTACATCTCCCGTCATCCATAGCGAAACGCGCGCCATCAAGAAATGAGTTTCAACGCGCGCGTCCACGTATTTCCGTCGGCGAAAAAAAAAAGAAGAGAAAAGAGGTAGGAAAAAAAGGAGGAAAAGATCCTTTAGAAAACGCGCAAAGCGGAAGCGGCCAGGGGATGATATTGGCCGAGAGCACACGGGGTCAGCTTGAAACGATCCCGAGAGCTGTTCGCGCGTACACGACGATCAAAGCTCGCACGGTCAAAGTTATCTGCGGGAAATTATCTTCGCCCGCCGGAAGAGGCGACGGACCGAGTTTCCCGGCGCTTTTTCGCGCACTGTCGTCGTTGAAAATGCTCGACGCCAGCAGACACACACGTCCTCCCTGAAAGTGGCGCAGTGTGCAGTCGCGCGTGTGGTACGTACCACCACTGATCTAGGTCGTCAACGTAATCATTCCGTGACGTGCCGGAAAGGTTAACATTCGGCTGCCGCGTCCCAGATCCGGAATAGTACACATTTTCACGCCGTGTACGCGGTCCCCTGTCTCGGCCGTGCCGCTCGATCGTTGAAGAAGCCGAGGCTTGTGTGCGGGAGAGCTGAAGAGAAAACGCGGGGAGGGACACAGAGGCGCGAGGAAGTAGACATTTTTATGTATGTATTCACATGGCTCCCCGATGCATACTGCGCGGCACGAGTACGTGCACGCGCGCTTCTTCCACTGTCTCCTCGTGGGGTGAACGCGCACTGCGATGCACACGTAAGTGCTGCATCGCGGGTCTACGTGTACGTACGGAACAGCTTGCACAGGTCCCGATACTGTCGATAAATATTTGCACATGGGGCTACGGGGAAATTTCCTGAAAACGCACCCCAACCACTCCAACCGTTAGCCCCCTTGCGTCTCTACCGTTTCTCGATCTGCTCTTGGACTCGTTACAGTTACCCATTTCCATAAATTTCAGTTCTGTTCTACGTAAAGTTGATAAAAGTGACATGCAAATGTTGTGAATTCACAAAGGCGTTGAAATATATAAATGAGTAACATTTCTGCAAGGACCACGTGGATTTTTCACAAAGTTATAAGACATTTTATGACCTAATGGAAAGCATGCTAGAAAACAAGAAGATATTTTTTTTTTTTATTTGCGAAAACTACATACTATCTCTTTTGCCCTTAATAACTTTGTTTTTTATCTCTATTTTATACCATTTATATCTTATTTCAGTTTCTAATTCCTTAATGTATTTGTATTGTCTCTCACATTTATAAATTAATCGTGATAAAATTCCCTAACAATTCTTAATCGAGTTTAAATCCAAGGACCAGTTCGTAAGTATTAAAATCAGCTTTGAACTTCCTTCGTATTATATATTGGTGCAGCATCTATCTGGAACATTACATTATCTTGATGATTTTCTGCAATGAATGAAATTAATATTTCATCCAAGGAGTCAATATATTTATCTGCACTAATTCCCATCGAAATATTGTATATTGCCGTTTTAGAATGATAGTAATATGCTACCTCAACCTCACATTGCCGAATTTTCTACCCATATTCATATCTTTTTCATTACGCGCCAATAATATTTGAATCCATTCGAACTGTCCAACTCAAACATTTCTTTGTGAGAAGAGATTGTAATTTTCGATTCTTTTTTTCAATTAATGTGTTCAGTAATGTTCAACTCATTTGTTGTACACATCGTGCAGAAACAGGCAGCTGCAAAATTTATTTTATTTCATTAACAATGGCACTATTTTTCGTTACTTCTCGATCATGCCTCGACAATTTTGTACTGTCCTGGTTATANGGACCACGTGGATTTTTCACAAAGTTATAAGACATTTTATGACCTAATGGAAAGCATGCTAGAAAACAAGAAGATATTTTTTTTTTTTATTTGCGAAAACTACATACTATCTCTTTTGCCCTTAATAACTTTGTTTTTTATCTCTATTTTATACCATTTATATCTTATTTCAGTTTCTAATTCCTTAATGTATTTGTATTGTCTCTCACATTTATAAATTAATCGTGATAAAATTCCCTAACAATTCTTAATCGAGTTTAAATCGAAGGACCAGTTAGTAAGTATTAAAATCAGCTTTGAACTTCCTTCGTATTATATATTGGTGCAGTATCTATCTGGAACATTATACTATCTTGATGATTTTCTGCAATGAATGAAATTAATATTTCATCCAAGGAGTCAATATATTTATCTGCACTAATTCTCATCGAAATATTGTACATTGCCGTTTTAGAATGATAGTAATATGCTACCTCAACCTCACATTGCCGAATTTTCTACCCATATTCATATCTTTTTCATTACGCGCCAATAATATTTGAATCCGTTCGAACTGTCCAACTCAAACATTTTTTTGTGAGAAGAGATTGTAACTTTCGATTTTTTTTTTCAATTAATGTGTTCAATAATGTTCAATTCATTTGTTGTACACATCGTGCAGAAACAGGCAGCTGCAAAATTTATTTTATTTCATTAACAATGGCACTATTTTTCGTTACTTCTCGATCATGCCTCGACAATTTTGTACTGTCCTGGTTATATTGGTTTCATTAAACTTTCCTGCTAGTTTAAAAAAATTGTGGACGCGCAACTTTTTTTGTTGTTCCTCGACTAGAGAAACCTATATCGTGATATGCAGTAACTTTTATTTGTTCTGGACTAAAATCCATTCCACGTAGATTTATATTGTAATATAAAGGAAAATTTTCTGCGGAGCATTTTTCGTTATTTCACAAAGAGTTCCTACATATATCATATAACTTGCATTAGTATCTATTTTATATTTCATTAATCTCTTCTAAGCCACCCGAGTCCATCTTTATAATTCAACTACCTTGCCTACAGTTATAATCCATCTTCAGAAAACTGTACCCTTAATTCCCATCCTAAAACATTTCTGTGAAAGTTAACTCTCTTTCGGTTCTACGTTTTTTCTAAGCTTTGTCTCGGTTACCCGTTTGTCGTGCAATAACGCGATAACGGATAAAGTTGCTCGACAGAATTCTCGAAACCTACCCGTGTAAATAATTCAAGTTCTCTGTCCTCAGTAAAACAATTTTTGCGAAAAGACTTGCGAATTTTTTAACAGGAAGCTATAAAGTAATATTTGAAGGACGGCAGAATTGGAGATCTCCAATGAAGCCGTATTTTCATTTACTGACGATAGTGCAACTCCTGAACATAATTACATACTATTAATCAAAGAGCCTTCTGCTGCTAAACACCCCCACAATACGTCACCTTCAGTAGGAGAGTTTTCCCTCGCGTCTATCCTTTTTCCTATCCGCGTCCCTCTCGCCCGGTATGCTACTAGCCCAACTGTCGCGCTTTTGTTCAGTCGTTTTTTTCTGTCCGTCCGACTGTTACCGGTGCTCGGAGCTTTTACCTCGCTACTCCGACTGTTTCATACCTTCTGTCGTTCAGACCTACTTTCGGACTCATCGCCATTCCGCGACCGCGCTTCCCTAAAACCCACCCCTCATTTCCCGATCTCCAAACTCCGAGAGACGACCGGTGCTGTTCCATTAATCAACTTGCAGATCCCCGCTTATAAAGAAACGTTACGCGTTTAAGGGAGCAGAAGTTACTGCTTGGCCGAAGTCCGAGTGTTGCGAATTTCCGTCGCTTCGTCAGGCCGACTCGTTCCCTCGGTCGACGCTAATCTCCCGACCGAATTTGCGTTCCCATTGTGACGCACGACAAGACTGTAACTATAGGTAAGGCGTACGAAGTTAAACGGAAAGTTTGTACTAACGTCCTGCTCGGTATTCTCGAACTACTAGAACAGATGAATACTGGATAATTGCACACAAGGGAGATAAATGCCAATCACACTTTTAGTGACTTTGAAAATAAAATTCTCAGAATGACTATCAAATGTTTTTTAATTACGAACCGATAGCAAACCCGTTATACAAACTTCTGGCGAACTCCTAAACATCGAAGCATACCCACAACATACAAAAAGTTCGTTCACGAACGCTAAGCTAACTCGGAAACCCTTAATGCCCGTCTAACCTCATTATCGTTTCTGGATGCGCGTCGGCGTCGTTTAACTTGCTCCGTTCGTGCTCATTTGTTGCTGAGAAATTAATTGGCGAGAAAGTTATATTGCCTGTTGCGGTATGGGCCAGCACGTACGTAGACACGCTGAACACAGGACCGATACGTGGCTGCGGCCCCGTGCACTGCCACAGGGAGATGGTAAGCGGCACTTTAGTATACCCCCGAGGAATCAGCTGATCGATCCCAACCCCTTCGACCACCACCTCCGTCGTTTTCGCTATCCTTCTTTGCCGGCCGCCCGGAAAACTTCGCTCCTTGGGAAAACGACTCTCTGGTAAAATGTTTCGTGCAACGTGTGTGTGCACGTTTTCCTCCAAGCCGAAATGGTTATATGAAACGCGAACGCGAAACTACATGTCACCCACAAACGTTGAGTGGATCGCGGATGAAATACTCCTATTTTTGGGGAATAGATCGTCTCAATCAAGAAGTGAATTAATTGCGAATAAAGAATCTACACAGAACGAATAAAATAGAATTTAAATTACTTCAATGACGTCTAATTGTCCTTTTCAAATCATGAGAGAACAAAAAGAAATTTAATATTCTAATGAATGATTACGACTCGACGGTGAACTCTAGAGGAAAATAATACGTTTTCTTCTCGAGTCTGGAACTATTTCTTTGTTGCTAATTAATCGAATATGATGTGGATAATGTCCTCTTTTTCCTCTAGTCCTTGTGGTTTTGACACTTGATGAAGAATACGATATTCTCTTGCCATTGTGGTACTCTTGACAGTGTTCCACTGCTTTCTGACCCTGCGTGAAAAATCATCCGGAATTATCCGTGCCTGGCCAATTGAGATAACTATCTTCCCGTTATCTAAATATTATTCTTCTCAGTTTTTATAATTTCTTTTTTCTATCTATCACTTTAATATTATTTTGTGTTTAAGAGTTAGTCAACTTAGTTAAGTTTTAAGATATCTTATAAAATTTCCTAATCATCTATTAACCACTTCTAGAATTACATAATATACTATTAACTAGATGTAATACATCTATTAGTTTCACGTTATAAAATAAATATTTATACTTGTTCTATACACACACGATTATGGCAATTTTCTTGTGGACTCTTTTGTACTATGAAATTTTTCAATATTCTTTTTAAAAAAAAAATATTCTTTGTCATCTATCGGATTTTATGCTTTTAATTTCTGCAAAGCTTGTTGGCCGTCGTTTGAAAAAATAAAAGAAAATAGAAATTTCTCTCTTTTTACTGACCCATATTCCTCGAGAACATGCCTTTCATCAGTCGCCGCACGGTTCCAAACTGTAGCAACCAGCATCGCGAATTTATAGCGCGTTTTCCCACAGTAGACGATAGAATCGTGGAACATGATGTTTGCTCGCAAACCGATTGGAAGTATCGCTGGATATCCTATATCCTACATCGAACAGCGATCCTCAGTGAAATCGGATTTGTCGTCTCTCTGCAAGTTTCAAAAATAACGTTTATATCTACGATGATCATTGAACAAAACAATAGAGCTCCTCTGATTTCATGTACAGTTTCCCATACAGAAATTTTCTAATTATGAACTTCCGAGCTGTGTAATTATAGGCACATTTGCTTGAAACAATTAGAGGTTTAACAACATGGAAAATGGTTTTCTATATCTTTTTTTTTTCATTTTTGACTGCTCTATAAAATGAATGAATTATCAAAGACTGTCGTACGTTAGTTGTCAAACGGCGACAGTAGCGGCGTTGGGCTATTAATGTTTCGCTCGTTCACTGTGTCATAAAGCAGCGAAGCGATCAAAGCGAGCAGATGAGCTTTGTGAAATACTGGTTGGCTGGAAAATAGGAAAAACCAAAAAAAGGTTGATAATTAAATACAAACCGAGCGTACGAAATAAAATGATTCGGATTCTTCCTGTCCGCGTTCCGTTATGCTTTTCAGTCGTAACTGAACGAGCAATCTGTAAAATCGTAAACGGAATACGGACAAGTTATTAAAATATCAATCGAGTAAACCGTGGGGCTTGACTGCGACGAAAGTCGGCAGTAGGAAAATTAAAAATCGGTAGTGTAGGTGAGGGTCGGAGCAGCCTGCAGACGAAATTCCTACATTTCATGTTTGATTAGACGATGTTTTTTGAAAATGTGTGAAGTTGTGAAGGCACGATAAAGATCGAAATGAATCGGCCACTTTGTTATACATAATTGTCAATTGTGAGAGCACATTACGTAATTGATATACATGTATGTATACGTGTATGTATACGTGAATGTTTTCAGCTGATTTATCGCTTAAATTCATTTTATTACGCAATGCGTGTACGTCCTCGGGGTGAGACGGCCGGCAAAGAGTTCGCATTAATTTCGAACGATCTTCTGTTAATAAAATTTTACGACTCCGACCCGGGCACTCCTTTATCAAGAGCTGTAGCACCGGGGATAATAATTTTTTATTACCCTTCCGGGAGTATTATTCTTCTACGTTTTGTCGGAGCCCCTAAGTGGAAATCTCTACCACGATTTTTTTACGGGCCATTCCCATGAGCTATTAGAAAGTCTGTAGCTCCGCGGATCAAAGTCCTCTGCGATATTATCCTTCACGCGGCTCGCACGTGTTCAAATAAAGTGTGCATCCTCGAAAACGACGATGAATGAAGAGACAGTGATTCACTCTTTATACTCTCTCTATTTATCGGTCATAAAATTCTTGTTTATAGAATTAGACGTTTAACTACCTTGTTAAATGAAAGATTATAACACCTGACATTTTTGACATTACCCAGTGTGTTTGTTACTTTTTTTATACAAACTAACGAGAGAGAGAGAGAGAGAGAGAGAGAGAGAGGAGAGGAGGAATAAGTTCCACTGTCTGTGTTGCTCGACAAATTAACAGGATTAAAATATTAATATTATTATATTTACGATCAGGTTTGTATAATAGAATTAATGAAAATTCTCTGTAGAAGATTAAAGTTTAAAGTCAAAGTCAATTAATGTCTGAATTAGCATACAGTGCTGTTCACTTGGATAGATTCGAATAGATATTTCTTTCTCGTAGGAAATTGTATGTAATATGAAGCAAATAACATAGATATGTAAAATGCGAAATGTAGAATTGTTGTAAACACTTAGTGATCTGGTCAAAAGTATCAACTAACTCTGACTAAACACTTGAAGCTGTGCATGTTGAAGCTAGAAACTTGTTATATTTCCAACAACAACGTATTCTTCGAGTACGTACAGGTATCTCTAACAATTTTGGACCAGTCGTGGCGCCATGTGCAATTGAAATTGGCCCAAAATTGTTTGAGGTACCTGCACATCAATATGAACTAATGTCATCTACTAATAACTAGTGGATTTAATGGATCTATCTAGTAAGTAAGCATTTTCAACGAAATTCCTGTCTTTAAAATGAGTTTACTACATGCTTATATCAATCTTTACGTGAGACTATTCAAGTGAAGAGCACTATTTACCTAAATGTAATAAACATCGTGTCCATGGTATACTCGCGTACGAAATTTGATAATTCCCATTTTCATTTTGTGCATCTTTGTGTATTTCATTAACAAATAGATAATTCACCTACAGTGTAAAATCACGGACGATGTAGATGCCTTACTCAAAGTTTCGCGAAATTCGGAATATAATGCAAAGTAAACGAACGAGCCCATACCTTTACACATCGCTGTACCACGCAGCGTGTCTCTTCAAACATCAAAATCACCCCTGTGCTCGTTAAACGGTTGCACGAAAAGGCAACGAAANGGCTTTTCTAGCTCACTGGTCATTCCCCGGTGGAACGGAATCGAAAGGTATCGAGCGTAAGACCCATGTTGTATAATAATTAAATGATTACAAGATACGTACATATATTTTTAGAAATTGATGTTTGCCTCACTTNAGAAGCGAGTAAACGCGCCGGGTCAAGCGTGTCGTTACAGTCGTACGTAATTGTAGACGGAAATACCGCGCAGAAAATCGCGCGTTTGCTCACCGTGAACAGGCCGATATGATGCGACGACGTTACGCGTGGCGCAGCACACGCGCCTAGAAGCGGCACACGCTCTCGCAGTTCAATAGGACACAGAGCGTGTCGGAGTGCAAAACCGATTGCGGTCGATTATTTTGCGTATACATTACGCGAGTTATTCGCATGGCAAAAATATTGCCCGCCTGACACAGTGAATTATTGTGTATCGGACAAATCGCGGTCTACTTTCGTATCGTACGACGCCCCGGAACGATCTGGGCCGGGGCGGCTATTTATCGGTATACTCGCCTTGCTCCCTCGGCAAAAAGTAATCCTCCTGCACGCGCAACTTGCACATTCGATCCAGCCATTTTCTGCTTTTTTACGATTTTAGTGTTGCTGTCCTGCGTGACTGGGAAACCATACGCGTTCAGATGCAACGCGCGCATTGTGATTTTGTCGTAGCGTACGGGTAACGTCGAGAGTGTCCCTGAAATATTGAGTGGCACACTTCGTGTTGACCGCGTGAGAATATGTTATCTTTGGGCTGAGCCTCGTTTCCAGGAAACCTATGTTTACTCAAAATTTATTTTCAGCACATCCACGTATGAAAAGTAAAATTCAATCGACCTCTACATAGCATTCAATTTTATTTTTGCAACATCTATCTACAGCCATTTCAGATTCAGGTTAATTGAGTTTCTTTGACAAACACAAGAATCATATCTACAATGATTTAATTTCAGTGATTTTCCACGATAGTTGTATTAAATTTTCTACTCCTGATATTAATAAACATTAAAATTATTACACAGAATTTATTATTTTATTATTATTATTCATAAATGATAAATCTTACCATGGACGGATTTGTGTAATCTTCGTTAGTTATGCGCTGAACGGCATGTTTCACGAGATTCGATTTTAGTTCGTCGTTTTCACTCTCGCAATTCGTCGGGAATAGGAATCGAAAAGTATCGAGGAGCAGCGATTCAGTGAATGGGCCACTGATGTATGTATAAGCGGAATCGTCCCGTATTATCCCCGGGATAATGGTTTTTGTTTTGCAATTCGATTTCGTGGTGGCGCCGTAGATTAAATGAGCGTAGCTTTTCTAGCTCACTGGTCATTCCCCGGTGGAACGGAATCGAAAGGTATCGAGCGTAAGACCCATGTTGTATAATAATTAAACGATTACAAGATACGTACATATATTTTTAGAAATTGATGTTTGCCTCACTTGATTCGTAGATTTAGTTTAATATATGCGTATTGTACATTATTTCGCCAAATTATGGATAGTTATCAAAGATAATAAAATAGACATAAGGAAACTATATAAGGAAACTGTATAATAAGACTTTATTTATTAAAATCACTCTTACAGTGTGACTTCAGTCGGCTGCTATTTGAGGATTAAGGTCAGGTCGGTGCCCTGAATATGTTAAATAGATGTATATTTTCGAAAAATTAAATTCTACAGTGAGAATGTTCTCGCCGAGGCAGCACTTCGTCGACGTTAAAAATTCGTCTGACTAGTTCAAGTTCTGATCATACATTTCAAACGTTACGTTCTTCTCTCAATTTCGTTATATTTCACATTTTCATAAAAATTTTCTAATTTCAACTCAATGTTAAATACAGTGCTACACGGTCATCTTCCAGGCGATATATTAATATTGACCGAAGTAGTTGAACCCGAATGCTATAGCCTTCGAAACGTCACCTCTCGATAATCGGTGGAAAGTTTCGGTGTCCCGTGAAATGCTTGATTATTTATATGGGTCGGTAAATCATCGCTTCCGCCGGCAGAACCACCCTAACTCCCTAAACGCTTTTCCGCGTCGTGTCGCGAATATCGTGTCTCTGCTCTCTACGACCATTCGTCACCCAACTTGCTTTCCTAATGCTTAATCTGCGCAGAAATTGGCTAGCGTTCCATTTAATATTCAGCGAAAAATTGAACCTCCGGAATGAACAACTGAGTTTACGGAAAAAGTTTCCAATAAAAACTCCGCTTGGTTCTCACGGAAATGAAAATGTACTGTGTAATGTACGAAGTTGAAATATACACGTTTCTAGTTGCATTTTTTGTTTTCATTTGAAGAATAATTTTTTTCTTCGGCTTCGCGAAGCACAGTATTGTGAAACCTAACAAAGCAGCTCTGGTTCTTCTCAGAATCTCGCATCTATTCAGCGAGGCATACATATACAGTACATCCACGGTGAAACCCCAGGCGTTATGTTTACGCGCTTGCACAACTGAAATTTCCCGTTTTCAAAAAAATATCGCAACAGGAGCAACAAAATACTTTCATCCCGGTGATATTTCACGGTCGGTTGGCGTCGACCTTGACATCACAGGCCGCTGCTCGTATATCATTATCCTTGTCTCATTTAAGCCGGATTAGTGACGAGCGAATTCACACGAATCGTTCCGTATTTTCACCGCTTTAAATTTCACGTAATAGCGAGAGGCCCGATTATTTTCGCCGTCTTCCGTGCGCGATCCATGCGATTCTGTTCTTATCTCGGACGCGGTGCCGTGTCATTCGATTAATCTCGGCCGATTACGCGCGAAAAATCAAACCGCTTTTCTTATCAAACTCCGAACATAGGCGGATGCTGGAATTTTACTTTTTCCACCGTCGTGTGTTCTTGCCATCGTCAATGCTGTATGATAACGTTAACGTCAACAACATCAGCGCGGTTGTCTAATATCCTGTTCAAATCCTCATTGAAGTCTCTATCTCTAAAAACAGTGCAAAACATACGTTTTCGTTATTCGATTCCGCGTACTTACTTCTCAGAGAGTTAAGACAAAATTCGTTTTAGTTTAAGATATATTGCTCTGACTGTTATTTCATTCAGAACAATCATTCTTTAGAATAAAATTGTTTAAAATCAAAAATAGAGTAACTACGATTTTTGCTTCACTTTATAACACTTACTTTATTAAGTATTTACACGTCATTTGTTTTTAATCGTTTCATTGGCTAGTATTCATAGTTTGTGCCACGAAATTGGGAGCGCATCGTCCAAATTAATAATCAGACGACCGAGTTGTTTATTGCGGCCGAATGGAACGGCCAATAAATTCGTGGATTGCTCGGCGCATACATTCATTCAAGTTTGCTAAGATATTCCACGCAGCGACCACGATGCTACTATTCAACTGTAATCCCACTACCGGCGTCGGTTGCCTTTATAACCGGGCTGCTCGAGCTGTTGCTTTGACGGCATTAATATCTTCGGAACTGTGTACGTCAGAGGCAAGTTTATTTGACAAGCGTAGCGATAGGTGGTTGCCGCCTCACGATGTGAAAGATACTTTTTGGTGAAATTACTTGCGGGCATTGTGAACGAAAATGGTTAGTAATGGAAGTGCCAAGTTGATGGGCTATGTTGCCCGGCAGGATAAGGCTAAGTTACTGTTAAGTACGCTATGGAACGATGTATGAGATACGGTTATAATACTAGAATACTTTTGCAGGAACAATCGATTCGCTACCAGTTAGATGATCACTTCCTAAAAGCGGAATACAGGTGTCTATAATTCACCGTTCAACACTTCGGCCAGACAAGTGGTACAAGTATACCATGTCTTCCATGTTGCCTTATTATTGAAACACATTTTNCGGTTAGTAACGGAAGTGCCAAGTTGATGGGCTATGTTGCCCGGCAGGATAACGCTAAGTTACTGTTAAGTACGCTATGGAACGATGTATGAGATACGGTTATAATACTAGAATACTTTTGCAGGAACAATCGATTCGCTATCAGTTAGATGATCACTTTCTAAAAGCGGAATACAGGTATATAATTCACCGTTCAACACTTCGGCCAGACAAGCGGTACAAGTATACCATGTCTTCCATGTTGCCTTATTATTGAAACACATTTTGATTGTAAAGAGTTTTCATCGAATTTTTATGGCATTATGAGGAAGTTTTTCTACTTTCTATTCACAAACATGGACAAAAATAAGTGGACATCTAGGGAGCATCTCGCATTATTGTCATAAACAGCTAATCTTTTCTTCTTTGTGGCTGTAATTCACATTTAACAAAATAATCAAGTATTTCTTCAGAGACAAAAATAAATGAAGTCATATTAAATGGCATGAAAAGTAAAATATGCAATAAAGTTAATACTTCGTGTTGCTGCCTTTTGTTTGGATTAAGGCTTCTAATTATTTAGGGATGTTAGTTATTAGATTTCCAATGTGAAAGTTTCCGACAGTTTCAGATTCCAATTGCAAATTTCTGAAAATATCGGTTTTATTGTTTTTCTATAATAATAATTTTTGTATCCAATAGACTGTCAAAGATTTTCCATTAGATTCAAGCCAGGTGTGCACGCTATTCCATAAAGAATGCAGTTTGCTTCCATAAAAATGTAAATGTTAATTCGATATTTTGATAACATAAATTTGAGTAAATTTCATTAATGTCAATTCTCTGTCTACTTATTTTGGTCCACGATTATACTTATCGATCAGGTATTGTTTCTCTTAATAAAAGCATATCAATTTACTGCGACCTGTTCATTCAATTAACCAATTTAATGCTTCCTTTTTAAACGCTGATTGAACTCAGAGCTCATCTCCTCCGTGTATATAAACGTACTACCAATCCTAATCCAACATCGACAAACGCAACGAAGATGTTAATTCCGCGGACTGTTTGTTTTCTACGATAGATGCAGAGGCGCGCGACGTCTTAACTGCGCGTTCACCGTAAATCTCGGCTTATCTGGAATTTATAGTAAAGCGGGTCGTTTCTTCGGGTCGACCAGAGCAACTTCGCCCGGTACAACCATTAAACCCGGCGCCAGGTAATGCTTGCTTTCCTCGGGATGCGCCGCGAGGTCTCCTCCACCGACCCGCTCGATGTCGCGTCGGGAAATACGACGCTCCCTCTCTCTCTCGCTCTCTCTCTTGCTTTCTCATCCATTTCCTCTGTCTATCTCTTTTCTGCCCTCTTCGGGCGCGACACGGGGTGCAGAACGCTTCGAACCCGCCTGGGAAATAGGTTACGCTAGTCAAACAGAGAATCGCTGATCAGCGAGGATCTTTAAGTCTGGTTAACCCGAGTCCGGGAATAAAAGAGACGACGACACGAGAATTATGGAGATCCCTTCGCTCGCGCTCACATACGTCGTCACAGAAACGCATACGATTTTCGTCTTGTTCCAATTTTTTGTATTCGCTCGACTAGTTGACGAGAACGGTGTCGTGGAATACATTTGGACGTTAGTTGCGCTTGTTAGAGGCCCCGACGGAGCTCAGATTTGGTACAGTTGCGAGTCACAAATTGGTGAGGCTGAATCACTAATAATGTGTTGTCGCTCTGTTGACGTGCGGCATGCTATTAGGAAGCAAAGCGCGGATTACTGCGGATAGTTCAACGACAGTAATTTTACTTCCGCTTGGAATCAAGATGGTACCATACATATATACAGTATCCGATTAGAAGATTTCAACTTGACATGAAATCTCTCTTACATCATTGGATTTAATCCTTAGTATCCGTGTAATGAATGAAATAACTTTTACCAAAGTTTCTCAGAATATAAGTAGGTAGCCTTTTTAACCAATTTTCGTTCCCAGCTTGTCAATATCTGCAATTTTATTTCAGTTCGGAATTAAAAGAGAAACTTAAAAACGTTTAAATCACGAAGTTGCGACAGTTTGAGTTTCAAAACTCATAATAAAATTACTAAGGAAAAAGAACAATTGCATACATAGCAATGTTAAAAATATCTTTGTGCCAACGGCAAAAAAATGTATTGGGTCTTTCTTAGAAAATTTTAGCTGGTTTTCAACGAGTGTCGATGTCACGTCGATGGTATTGTCCGGTAAATGTCAATAATCGTTACAAATTGCAATTTTTAAACGGTGACGAGATTAAAACCAGCGCTGATCCGTAGCTAAGAAAAGCACCATTCTTGTTAATTCAGGCAGTTTGCATATTAAATAATCTCGGATGCAGCGAGTGCAAATTAATGCTGCGGAGTATTTGCGTAGTCGTCTCTAAATTAATCTGCCGATCATAATTAGAGTTTCGTACTAATAAAATAGATACATAATAAAATAAAGTAAGTGATACATTTTATTAAGAAAATTCGATCCAGTGTATTATTTTTTTTTACGAATGATTCAAACTGTTCAAGGCTCATAAATTAGAATTAATTATCGAATAATAGAAATTCTCATTAATTTTCTCAGTTTTGTGCTAAAAATTGCGCAAAGTAATTTTAATGAAATTAAAGTTTAATGGGGTGTGTTAAATATCAGAAGAACATGAGAAGACCAGAATATTCTTAATCAAAATTTTATAATTGGAAACAGATAAGACGAAATGTGTCGTATAGGAATACATTACTTTTGATTTTTGCTAGTATACGACGAAGATCGTTGAGCACATATAATTAACGAGTCCACTAAATAGTCTGCCAATTCATAATTACGCAACACTGATTAATCCACGCTTTAATCACAAATCCTATTAGTTCACTATACATAACCAGAGAAGCCAAGTGTTCACGTACATACTATACGTATGTATTGTATACATATATTATATGTATTATATGTATTATATTTGATCAGGTGTTATGCGAGACATTAGAGGAATCGATGCTATCTGAATAGATACACGTTTATTAAAAAAGTCTGACTATTTTTTTAACTGTAATAATAAACTGCAGTTAACTATATTCTATAATGCACTCCGAACTCCGAAGTAGACTCAACAAAATGAATTCCAGTTAATTCCTTTAGCAGTGATTTGTTGAAGGTATGATAAAATCGAGAAGCTTGAGCTACCTTTTCGAGACAATGAAAAATGGCGACTGAAGATTCCTCGAGACTGAGGTGCGAACTTCTCGCCCGGATTCGAGAACCCGGTTCCGGTGGATCGACGGGTTTCGTGTGTTCGTTGGATCGTTGATAAGCGGGGTCCAAGTGGTACAATGCAAATTGCGCTATAAGTCGACGACGAAACGCAATATGGATAAAATGAATCCGGGGCTAACGAACGTTATTTGAATTTCAGAGCGGTCTGAGTCTTCAAGTCGAGAGTAATCGGAACTTAGCCCCTAGAGTTCTCTTATAAAGCTTGGAGTATATTGATTTGAGTAAGTTGGCCCAGTTTACGTACAGCTCGCTCCTTTATATTTATTTACTTTTTGAGAATAAAGTTGTAGTATCATACATTACAATTACATAGTGATTTCGTGTACAAGACCAAACTAGGGAGTAATTCAAAAATCTGATAAGCTCGCAATAAAAAATTTCGTGAGTTCCCAACATCCTCGGAACTTCACAAATTTTCCAAGCTTATTCAAAACAGCCAGACACGGTAGTCCATCAAAAACTTCCGAGACTTCTTCCGCCTCAGATTTCAGCTTCTCCTAAACATCTTCAACCTTTCTCCTTTTCCCAGCAACTAAGACATTGCAAGCAACATCTTTCGCATAACAACGTGTAACCAACTTACTAAGTTCTTGCGTGCGTACTCCGGAGTATTAACAAATCGTCACTTCGAAATTTCGCAAAACGAGTTTCACGTATTTCAATGGATTTCGCAAATTGTATCCGTATCAGTCATAAGTCTATCGAGGCGCGGATATAGTGGTAAGGTCATCTATACTTAAATCCGCAGCGAGGAACCAGAAGTAACATAAGAGACAAGGACCACGGAAGCGGAGAGGATCGAGGAACGGGAGGGCATCGCGAGTGCAGGACGAGAAACGATGGAAAAGTGGGCAAGGGTGTGGATGGAGGAAGGGGTGGATGACTGGGGGGTGAGAAACGGATGAGTGGATGGAAAAAGAGAGGGAGAAACGCGGAACTGGGGCACAGTGCTATCGATGCATTCGGGCGAAACCGTACCGCCCTCTTCCTCTTCCTCTTCATCGTCCTCATTCGCCATCCCATTCCCTCTTTCGGGCTCGAAACTACCCTCCCTTGGCTCCGACCGAACCGTTTTCGGAACTACAACCACCATCACTACTACCACGGCTATCGTCGGCACCACCACCACCAGCCATCGCTTCTCTTCTTCCATCGACACGCTGCCGGGCTCACGCTCACGATGGTGCAGCAATAATCCTCGCATCTGGCTGGACCCTCTTATTATACATACGTAAACCTGAGCAGAGCTTACGTTTGCATATCAGAGAGACAGAAGCTTCCATCGACGGTTTCAGCGACTTTTTTGTTTGTGCCGGAACGAGTGTCCAACCGCTTTCCAAGCTTCGGGCATAATCGATTTTGCTGGCGACCCGACGCGGCTGAGGATCCTGCAGGAGAATACGCTCCGCTGGGACCCCCTGCTAAGATCCTCTGCGTCGTTCCATGAAATTCGATGCTTTTTCAAGCGAGCTCCGCTCCACATCAATGTGCCTCTTCTCTTCCCCTCGCGCGCGGGTACTTGCGCGGCTACCCTCTCATCCTCGCTCGTGTTAGTTCGCGTGAAAAGCAGGAATGTTTAAATTAAAATTGCTTAATAGTTCGTCCCACCTTAGCCGTGTGACACGCCTATCGATTTAGTGGTAGTGCATACACGAATTTCATTCTTTGCCATTTTCCCAAACTGTCAAACGTGCATAGAGTCATAGATAGTATTTAAAACGTCTTTTGCGAGTGAAACAAATTCGAAAATCTACAAATTCATGAGCACCCGCTCTTTCTGTACTGGACTGTTGCTAATATTCTTAACTATTTATCACTAATGGAACATTACTCTCTCCGCCCGTAAATACAGTTACATTTAAAATCGCACAAAAGCTTCTGTTTTATCTCCCAATCGTATCTCCAACATCGGACCTGAAAATAATTACTAAATTGCTACAGAACGTCGCTGGTAAATGCCTTTACACGGTGAGTGCGGCCGTATTTCACTCAAAACAAAAGATCGAACGCCAGTCTCCCTCTTATTCTCCCTTCCCTTTTTTCCTTATTAAAGTTTACTAATGCATCGTCCACTGATTTAACGAAGACTCGTTCGGAATTAAACGAGAAAGTTTTCATAGTTCGCTGGAATGGAAGAATACGACCGTGTAACAAAGTCGGTTCATCTTTTTCGGCACTTTTCAAGGATTTACGAAGTACGCGGAGTGGTAACTTGTTAACGTTGGAATTCATATTTTTACGCTGGAAAATCTCTATCTCCTTTCACAATGCGGCAAAATGACTGCGGTCGCGTAAATTCTTCAACGTTTTCACGCCCGTTTTCCTTTGCCCTCGTCGACGCTGGAAATATTTCAAGTATGCGCCAACGGTATTCGAGTATGTACTGTACAGGATGGTTCAATATCGGTGATAATACAGTTGTAATGATTTTGGGGAAGATATCATTTAAACCTCATAACCACGCGTGTAATCTCTATTACTGTTGACGAGCTAACCTACCACTACTAACATACTTCCGTATCACTAATAACACATCCCTCGAGAAACACCTTAAAACTATCTAACAAAAAACGTTCTTACTTATCGTGATCTGTATCCTTCCCTAGTCATCCAGTACCTAGTATTCCCGTTCCTATCCTGTTTCGATCATTGCTCGATTACTCATGCCCAATTAATTACAAAAACAACCAAAATGGTACAGCTTGGGACAGTGATGTTTAGCCACCTCCTGCGTTTGTGTGCGTCCCCTACTGGGACAAATTTCGGTATATACATACATATTGAAATATCAATGTACCCCGTTCTTAGAGCATAAGGTCCGGTTAGGAGACGCACACATACCAAGGGGCTGGCTAAGAATAATTGTTACCAGTCGTACATGTCTGCGTGCACAGCTACACCATTATCTAGTGATGTTCTGGAGTTTCAGTCTAAGCGTGATTGCTTTCGATTCTAAACTTGGAGTTGAACTTACGTATTAAGAACATTTTATTTGCATTCCGAATATAATATATCGTTCATATGAAGTCGTACAATGTCTATATTGGATACAGCGTTATTTTACAGCTATTTTCGTTTATATCGTAAGAGCATATTAATATCAAACTGCATCACAATTATACAATACATATCAAATATACATTTGACGTCTCTAACCCGATGACATTTCCTTCCTCATCCTTGATGATGATCAATTTCTACTCACAACCATCCCCACTCTTTTACCTTCCCGCTTTTCCCGAGTCTTCCTTCTACGTCTAATTTTAAGCTAGACAGTTTCTTCCGTCTTCTAAGCACCCTAAGTTTATATCGGCATAGAAATAAAGTGGATCTTTGTAGTTATTCCACTGCTTGGTCTCGCCCAATCCAATATATGCATAGGAGAGATATTTTGTATATATGTATATATATATATATATATACAATATATATATATATATATATATACATACATACATACCTACATATATATATATACATATATATATATATATATATATCCATATCTGTATCCATCCATGACCATATCAAACTCTTCTTTTGCCTTCTATAGTACATATATGTTTCAATCTGAGAAAGGCAGCTAGCTGGAGATTGTGAACGGAAGCTAGGACATANGTAAGCGTGATTGCTTTCGATTCTAAACTTGGAGTCGAATTTACGTATTAAGAACATTTTATTTGCATTCCAAATATAATATATCGTTCATATGAAGTCGTGCAATGTCTATATTGGATACAGCGTTATTTTACAGCTATTTTCGTTTATATCGTAAGAGCATATTAATATCGAACTGCATCACAATTGTACAATACATATCAAATATACATTTGACGTCTCTAACCCGATGACATTTCCTTCCTTATCCTTGATGTTTCATCAATTTCTATTCACAACCATCCCCACTCTTTTACCTTCCCGCTTTTCCCGAGTTTTCCTTCTACGTCTAATTTTAAGCCAGACAGTTTCTTCCGTCTTCTAAGCACCCTAAGTTTATATCGGCATAGAAATAAAGTGGATCTTTGTAGTTATTCCACTGCTTGGTCTCGCCCAGTCCAATATATGCATAGGAGAGATATTTTGTATATATGTGTATATATATATACATATATCCATATCTGTATCCATCCATGACCATATCAAACTCTTCTTTTGCCTTCTATAGTATATATATGTTTCAATCTCAGAAAGGCAGCTAGCTGGAGATTGTGAACGGAAGCTAGGACATAGTCGACGTATATTTTTGTTTCTTATTAAAGTGAACCAACCACACGAAAGAAAGCGGATCGTTATTGCACACCGGCACTCCTTACTTTCCGCGTACGAAACTAATAAATTACATCAAAGAGGCAAAATTAATTTCTTTCCAGAACACAGAACTTTTTCGCGTTTACTTTGATTACTACTTTGACCCGAGCCGACTCAAAGGGAACTGCATAGTTTCTTCAATTTCGCTACCGTTGTCCGGGATGAAAATTAGAGGAAACAATGGAGAGAGAAAGGCGGCCGTCGTCTAACAAGCCTCTTATTCTTCGTGGGATCTTGAATAAACAACTGAAGCAAAATTAGTTAATCGAATTAATGCCAGTCGTTGCTTATCTCGTAAACGATCAATCAATCAAACATCAAACGATCAAAATCAATAGGAATCTTCCTTTATTTTCATGCGCTCCATATTTTCCCAATATTTTTTTCCAAATTTAATTTATTGATGCATCTCGCTCGTACAATGTATATGCACATAAAAATGATCAAAAAATTTACAAAAGAGCAAACGAAAAGTAATCCCTAGACTTTACCAATCCGTTTTCTATTTACATTTCCATCATGAAATGCAAGTATCCATATTTTTCGTATCTACTATCAGTCTAATAGCTACCACCGAAATCCCTTATTCAAATAGCTTTTCTGTTGCGTCAAAAAAATTCCATCGTCTACGTGAAAATACGGGCTCGGAAGAGGCTTTGGTCAAAGAGATCGCCAGGGTGAAACGTATCGACGGCTGCCACGCTGCGCCGTGCCGGCTTTCAGTTCGACAACGACAGCTACGAATTCCAGGTTATCGC
Organism: Ceratina japonica; assembly: GCA_019453355.1. Classification (NCBI taxonomy): domain Eukaryota; kingdom Metazoa; phylum Arthropoda; class Insecta; order Hymenoptera; family Apidae; genus Ceratina; species Ceratina japonica. The sequence goes on from SMSR01008337.1 coordinate 43,089, forward strand.
GTTACACGGCCTAGAGAAATGTTTCAAATTTTAGCCAAAGCGCAAACAAAGATGAACCGTGACGCGGCACATCTGAACTGAACGTACGTTTGGATTGGACCATGGTGTGAAGTCATAAGTCACCCCTTTTACCGGCCTCAGCATCAAAACTACACCCGCGCCCAGACAGAATTTCAATCCTCGAGTTTTCGATCGCTTCTCCTTGGAAAACAATCCCACCAAAAATGGGAAACTCTCGCTTTGAGTTCGAAAACGATTCGTACGGCGTTACTGTTTCTTGTTCTGTCCTGCAGATCGCTTTCTTAAAGAAAGTTTCCTGACAAATAAAATGGAGATTCAGTTTCACTTCTTTAGACACAGTTGTTAAAAAANCTTCTATAGTACATATATGTTTCAATCTGAGAAAGGCAGCTAGCTGGAGATTGTGAACGGAAGCTAGGACATAGTCGACGTATATTTTTGTTTCTTATTAAAGTGAACCAACCACACGAAAGAAAGCGGATCGTTATTGCACACCGGCACTCCTTACTTTCCGCGTACGAAACTAATAAATTACATCAAAGAGGCAAAATTAATTTCTTTCCAGAACACAGAACTTTTTCGCGTTTACTTTGATTACTACTTTGACCCGAGCCGACTCAAAGGGAACTGCATAGTTTCTTCAATTTCGCTACCGTTGTCCGGGATGAAAATTAGAGGAAACAATGGAGAGAGAAAGGCGGCCGTCGTCTAACAAGCCTCTTATTCTTCGTGGGATCTTGAATAAACAACTGAAGCAAAATTAGTTAATCGAATTAATGCCAGTCGTTGCTTATCTCGTAAACGATCAATCAATCAAACATCAAACGATCAAAATCAATAGGAATCTTCCTTTATTTTCATGCGCTCCATATTTTCCCAATATTTTTTTCCAAATTTAATTTATTGATGCATCTCGCTCGTACAATGTATATGCACATAAAAATGATCAAAAAATTTACAAAAGAGCAAACGAAAAGTAATCCCTAGACTTTACCAATCCGTTTTCTATTTACATTTCCATCATGAAATGCAAGTATCCATATTTTTCGTATCTACTATCAGTCTAATAGCTACCACCGAAATCCCTTATTCAAATAGCTTTTCTGTTGCGTCAAAAAAATTCCATCGTCTACGTGAAAATACGGGCTCGGAAGAGGCTTTGGTCAAAGAGATCGCCAGGGTGAAACGTATCGACGGCTGCCACGCTGCGCCGTGCCGGCTTTCAGTTCGACAACGACAGCTACGAATTCCAGGTTATCGCGTTACACGGCCTAGAGAAATGTTTCAAATTTTAGCCAAAGCGCAAACAAAGATGAACCGTGACGCGGCACATCTGAACTGAACGTACGTTTGGATTGGACCATGGTGTGAAGTCATAAGTCACCCCTTTTACCGGCCTCAGCATCAAAACTACACCCGCGCCCAGACAGAATTTCAATCCTCGAGTTTTCGATCGCTTCTCCTTGGAAAACAATCCCACCAAAAATGGGAAACTCTCGCTTTGAGTTCGAAAACGATTCGTACGGCGTTACTGTTTCTTGTTCTGTCCTGCAGATCGCTTTCTTAAAGAAAGTTTCCTGACAAATAAAATGGAGATTCAGTTTCACTTCTTTAGACACAGTTGTTAAAAAAAACCTAGTTTTTATATTAAAGTGACCGCCTCCGTTTCCATTAAAATAAATTAATTCGGATTGCAAGTAAGTAAAACAATAATAATAATAGAAATATTGTCATAATTTTGTGCAATAAATGATTAACTGCCATCATTACCATTAATTATCATTAATTATCATTTATCGTACTGAAATGCGATGAGACCAATCAATACCAATTGTATTATTACTAATATGTATGTATTATACCATTAAGTAGATGGAATCGAAGTAATTTGAGACTTTATAATTAAAACCTGACAAAAATACAACTCAGTTAACTTCTATATCCGTTCTAACTTTTCTAATTATTCTGAATGTAAAACTGGATTTCCTCAACAATTACGTATATTATAAAACCAATAAAGCTATATTTGTTGTCCTCATAAAGAATATCTAAATATGCCACTGATTTTCTCCGAACGATAAATATTTAGATACGCTAAAGTAGGGCACTAAAAAAAATTCCATAATAGTGCATTATCCCGCAAATGCGGGAATAAAATACTTTATCTCTCGCATATGCGGGAATAAAATACTTTTCTTCTGCATAATCGGACAGCAAAACCATTCGCGGGAATAATCAACAACTTTACTCCCTTGTTGCATAATGTACTATTACTATTACGTAAGCGATAGATATAGTAATTCAACTTCTTCTAAATTCTGTTTTCCATAATCTACCTCTCTGCACTTCCATTTATATGCACGCCTGCGTTTAAAGAATCTGTTCCATCAATCTCTAGGTCGCTCGCCAATTAACAGCTAAATGGTTCTAGAAATTTGATCGCCGTGATAATTTTTCAGCCTGGGTCGCGGAAGAAATTGTTATTGCGGTTTCCCTCAGACGCGAGCTCCAGGTCTAACAAATCCCTGTCGACCGGGTCCAATTTAATTTTATGTTTATTTCATGGGGCGGCGACGCAAAAAAAAAAAAAGAAAAAAATAGTGCGAACGAGTTGGACTGCGTTGCAGCCGGGGAAAGGAGCGAGATGAAGCGAGAAGGGGGGTGAAACGGAGGAGGAAAGAGGGAGAATTGGTGGGGAAAACGATAACGCCGCGGTAACGCGAAATGAAACCGAGCGTAAATGTATGAGAAGAGATCTCCAGCGTCCTTGTTACCGCCGCGTCGCTATAATTGCGTTGAAACTTCATTTGGCGCGACGGCCCGGGCGGTGGCGATAGGGCCGCGGAGGTAAACGTGCGTTAAGTAGTCGAATAACAGCCGTTGGCCGCGTTAATTGTAATGTTGTCAGGTTACGCGGCGGGTACGCACGATCCCGTGACAAACAGCCGCTTTGTCACGACCCATTAAACTTATCCGCTTCAGACTTCACCAGCTAGATATTGAACGCGTTAAGCTACCGACGCGACGACGACGTGACAGGGGTGAACCCCGAACTTCGTCGATTTCTATCCACTTTAATACATTCAATCCGTAAGTACATTCTATTCCTATCCCGTTTTTTCCCGTTCACATAATCTTTTTGAAAGTCACGGATTGCGTCTACTAATGGAAATTAATAACACCTTTCGGACACCTGTCGTCATCCTGAAATAGTTTCGAATGTTTCGATCTGCTGGATTTATTTGACATTTCGGTTTTCTATTCAGCGAGTATTGTTCTCGTCACAATACAAAATCAGAGTTTTGTATTCTAGATGCAATATTAATAGAGAAGCGGTAAATAAAAAATAAATTATATTAATTCCTTACAGTATACTATATATTAACCATTTCTTATGTATTAACTAGCTCATTTCACTACAATTCTTTAAAGGCTACTGTTTATAAAATATTCCAATTGCCATTCATTCTATAGTGAAAGTGTAAGGGACTATAAACTCTTATACATTAAAAAATCACATTCATGGAACTTCTCCCAAAATTATTATCACGTAATCCCAGGATGCCCCAGATATCGTACTTGTAGGAATTGAATTCTAGAATTCATGAGGCTATATCTATTAAATTACGAGCAGCCATTTCTCAAATATTAGGATAGGGGAGAAAGAATTTGTCGATGGTCTGAATAGCGCAATTGAGACAGCAATCTTCTAGCTAAAATACATATCAAGGTTCGAATACTAGATCAGCAATCTGGAATACTTACAACGTAGTTGAAGCTCCCCCAGAGGTTTGTTAATTTTTTTACTTTACATCTAATGATTACATTACATTTCAATGTCTCGTTCTTTTTCTTTGATACTTAAAAAATCTCTGATGACACTCTTTCCTTTATGTGAATCATTTGTTTAAGTATACTAAAAACTACATTGTTAATTTTAAACTATAATATTTTACGAATAATCATCGGCCGATATCAATAATTAGATGAATAGATAATAAGGAAATTTAGTTACCGTTATCATTAANCCAATGTCTCGTTCTTTTTCTTTGATACTTAAAAAATCTCTGATGACACTCCTTCCTTTATGTGAATCATTTGTTTAAGTATACTAAAAACTACATTGTTAATTTTAAACTATAATATTTTACGAATAATCATCGGCCGATATTAATAATTAGATGAATAGATAATAAGGAAATTTAGTTACCGTTATCATTAAGCTAATTACTGAATTGATGAAACGTTCACAAATTTTGGTATTAATTACACAGTGTAAACGTTCCACCATTGTTTTCCATACTGTCAAGTGTTTTTCATGCATCACTCCGAATTCAATCATTCCGTACGCAAAAGAATGGGTTTGTAGTAACAGAATATACGAGCAAATTAATTTGTTTATTGATCGAACAATGTTATCAGCCGGGGGCTAATTGTTTGTGCACGTAATGAATAATTGTTCAAATACAAATTTCATTTAATTTAACATATGGCTACCCGCCTCATCGGGCTCGGCACGTTTGTCATTCCGTTCTTAATACACATATTTTTCATCAATATTTTACACATTTAATTTGATCATACGTTTAGAAGTCATGTAATTCCATTGACCTTCATGTCAATACTTTACAATTAAAAATAAGGATTGAAGTAGATCATTGAATATGAACTTATAATAACGAGAGAGGAATAAGTAGCTTTAGCAAATACTATACAGTATACATCCTTAAATGATTTCTAATAGAATAGCAAATCAAGAAGTCAAATGTAATTCATGTGAAAGTCGTATTTCCTACAATACCAATGGTGAATAAACAACTGCATATCTAAACAGTTAAGCAGAGTCAGTTTAGTTTAAAGACGCAAGAGCACGGAGTAAAGTAGAGTAGAGTACAAACGAAGTTTGTTCTTGTAAAGTGATAAGGCATAATGCATTCGATCATAGATATTTATTTTATATCTGCTGATCGGTATCTCTAAAGTCCACATTATCCCCGATTTTGCGATGTACTCGCTGGCAGACATCGCACATGTTGTATCTCAAACTAGTCAGCTGCTTTCAGCAGGTCTGGCGAATTCATTAAATCATCTTGTACATGTTACGTAGGAAATGAGGATTCTGGATTTCGTGATTCCCGATGCTTCGACTGTAAACACAGTTTTCCGGCGCGTTACTATCGAGATTTACAGGAAAACCGTTGTAAATTCAGATCGTCCCGTTTTTCAAGTATTTACGTACGTATAGGTACTCACCTAGATGCACACTTGCATATCATGCACGATGTATATTACGGTTTTTGCCAGCGAGAATTTTTCTGATCGTTCAAAATTTACTTTGCTCCGGAGTACATTCATTTTATCAAAAGTCTTTTTATGGAACGATAAAAGGGGAAAAGTTTGTTTCAATTAAAATCGGAATGTTTTATGGATATTTTTATAAAAACCAGATCATGGGACTGAACAACAAATTGATTTTGCGACAAGGAAGTATAATATTTATTTTTCATATTTTGCATGAAATTGATGAAATTGCATGAGATTGGCTCGTTTATATTTAAAGACATATGTAATACATACATTAATGCACTTGTTGTTTATCTTACTTATGCACATTTTAACATAGCGTTAAATATCCGTTAAAATGACTTAATGTATCGCCTTGCTGTAAATTCATTCGATACAACTGTCACAATAATATATTTCCGATAGTGATTACGTGTACTGCGTACTAATTAGACCACAATAACTTCGATAACTTTAAATCACTCGTTGACCGTTAGTGAGCTGAATTTAGTTTACACTTGACATTTGAGTCGTAAAATCAGATTAGTTTGAGATCATTTAAAATTGTCTGAATTATTTACACTGTTTTCTCTTGGTATTTAAAAGGTGCTGAATATTCGGAGTAGCTGAAGTTATAATTAGTGATGGAGGTATTGAAAAAAGTATTTATTTCAGAACTTAGAACGGAGGAAGTGGATTTGTAGGATCGATAGTATTATCTAACGTAACAAGTGTCCTGTTATAGATGCGAAGTGGGCATTTTTCGTATATAAATTATTTTTTAAATAATCGTCATCAAATAACACAATCAAACCTGCAAAACATACTCGTGATGCATTATAGCTTGAATTATAATATGTTAGAATTTGCAAAATATGTATATTGTTATTACCTGACACCCTAAATATTTTACATATAGCTATTTGAACATTTTTTCTTGATATTTGCATATTTTTCCTATATAAATGTTACATGCTTCCTATTTATTCTGTATAAACTCAGATTATTTAACATATGTGACAATATGTTTCGTACATTTGAATCATGTTTTTTGGAATATTGACAGTGGTACGTAGCGAACTATGATTGATTTAGCTTCGCTAGTATACAATCCTTTAAATGCTGTCAACTGCTGAACGCTAACCAGCAAGCGGGTTGTATTCTCAATTAGCAGATTCAAACTGTAGGTCGAGATGAACCTCCCTATCTCGTGGGGTCCACGAAACGCGAACAATTAGCTTGGCAGAGATTCGACACGCTATTAAAGATAATTACTGCGTGGTGGGTCGTGGCGCCGAATGCCACGATAGCATACATTTCATCCGAGGATGCGGCTTATGAGATGTCGAACATTCGTGCCAATTTCGAGACGGGGATCCAAGCATCTCGCCAAGGAGTTCGATTCGATCGTTCGGCATTTCTAGTATTAACCCGGTATCGGGGTCTCTCCCTCGATAGCTATGCGTTCGAAAACCATCCCTTCCCTACCTCGGTCCCTTCCATACACGAACGAAAGCTAACTAATTTTCCCGACTGAAATCGCGGCCGATATTTCGTGCAGCTGAAATCGAATCGACTCCCCCGTTTAATCTCGAACCGCTATCGTTTCGTTGTATTCCCCGTCATGAAAGGGCGTCTCTCGTCGTTCGAGGAGTTATTAAATCCTGAGTAGTCCACCGGTTCAGTGTCCTTCGCCTGTTTCGTAAAGCTGTTAATTAAGGGCAAGGTCACGTTGCGCGTTAACGCGGAATATCTTGGAACGACTTATGAATATTAATCGGCCCGCTGGTCTAGAGAGGAGCTTGATAAGTATATCAGAACTTGTTACCTGCCGTTTACCAATTATAATTACTCGGAGTTCAAGAAAATTTTACGCACGGACAGCTCATTTCGCGTTTCGTAAAAGGATCTTGTTTCTCGATTTGCTCTCGTAATTAGATAATTTCACATTAAATATAAGTTCGAGAGTGAATTTGTTAAAAGATTCTGGAGACTCGAAGTTTAGTGGCACATACTAGAAAGAGTTTTGATAGTTGAATTCGAAAGTCCACGCGAGTGCAAAAGGGATTAAATGTTTCTCACGTTTCTAGTTTTGAAGTTGCAAACTTTCCAGTGCGAAGGTCCAGTTACAAAGTTCGGACATTTCAATCCGTGTGATTCAAAAGCCTCTATAGTTTCAAAACTCCAATAATTCAAATAACTCGTACAGCTTCAACTTCACGCATCGTTTCGGTGTTGCACTGTATTAAGAAATAAAATATACGTTTCAAGTTGTTCTAAACATTTTTTGAGAAAATACACTCAACTATAAAATTTCTGTCTGATTTGTAATATTTTTCTTGCATTAATCATATATTGCTTCATCATTTAACGAATTTTCCATATTTTTAGTTTATTTCATAAATACTCAGCTTCCGAGGCGTGTAACATTTTTAATGGCAAAATTGCGATAGTATCATGGACGCTTTTAGTGTGTATCACAGCTTTAGTATCAAGGAAAGTGTCGACTGACACATCAAATGTCGCTCTTGGGTAGATTATGGGGATTAAGCTCTGCTCGCTGGCAAACATTTCATCGGTTTAAGCGCCTGTAGGATAGAGAAAGAGACGAAACGAAAACGGTCAAGATAAAACCGAGAAAAATGGCTATCATACTTTTGGGAAAAATAAAAATTGAACAAAAGGACGTTCACTCGTGGATGAACCGAGTTGAATAGATAGTTAAAATTCATATTTCATTCATAGCCCAACGTACAGTTAAACTTTAACAAGCAGCAGGAAATTTCACCCAATTCCTCGTTTTTGTCCTTTTATGCACGATTGACCGGCGAATTGCCTGAAGTGTCTGAAGCTCTATTATTTCTAGGGCAGAAAGTAGGACGCGGATAGCGCTGGAAACGAAGTTGTTGCTTCGATTTTGAATAATAAAGGCGCTCCGCGCTGGCTCGGCTTGCATAAATAATGGCTGGCTTACTTATTTATTTACGTAATGGTGCATTAATTTGCGCAATATGCAAACCCTGTTACAGCTCACGCGAGTCACAGTCATGGGGTAACGTGTAAGTTGTAATCAGCATTAAACGACGATTCTAATAATGTATTCATAATAAATAAACTATTTTAATAGATGTAACGTGAATGGCTGTCCAGTGTATAATAAATTGAATATTCTGTGATTGTAGAATTAGATATTAATAGAGTTTTTAAAATTTGGATAAGACTGCAATTATTTTAGATTTTTATTTCGTTTCAACGTCACGTCCCGTAGTAATTACTTTTATCAGTGTGCCTTGTAACGTCGAGAAATATAATTAAAACGATATTTCTATATTTTGAAGTATAACAAATCGAGGGACACTTCATGTTTCGAGGTGAAATGAATATTTGTGATTTCATTATTTTCATACACAACTTCAGTAAAATATTCGCATTTGTAAATAAATAAGATACTGACCCAGATACAGATTAAAACGAAAAAGATATACTTTTTGAAAATATAAAACAGAAACAGTTTTCTATCAAGTTTAAATTAAACAAATAATAATATTTTTAACTTGTACGAAACATATTAATAGGAAGTACTGACTGACGAATACTCGTTTCCATTTCGATTATTACGGTCTCAATTTAGTGGAAGTAATAGCAAATGTCACCCAATATTTAAAGTAATTTTTCAATAATCAGCATTTTTAATAATCAATTATCAATGTTATAAATGTATAAAAATCTATGGCAAAATACTTATAATTTGCGACGATGAAACGAAAATTTATTGCACGATGGAAGTAAAAAATAAACTTGTCGAATCACTTGAAGNTAGCTCACGCGAGTCACAGTCATGGGGTAACGTGTAAGTTGTAATCAGCATTAAACGACGATTCTAATAATGTTTTCATAATAAATTAACTATTTTAATAGATGTAACGTGAATGGCTGTCCAGTGTATAATAAATTGAATATTCTGTGATTGTAGAATTAGATATTAATAGAGTTTTTAAAATTTGGATAAGACTGCAATTATTTTTATTTCGTTTCAACGTCACGTCACGTAGTAATTACTTTTATCAGTGTGCCTTGTAACGTCGAGAAATATAATTAAAACGATATTTCTATATTTTGAAGTATAACAAATCGAGGGACACTTTATGTTTCGAGGTGAAATGAATATTTGTGATTTCATTATTTTCATACACAACTTCAGTAAAATATTCGCATTTGTAAATAAATAAGATACTGACCCAGATACAGATTAAAACGAAAAAGATATACTTTTTGAAAATGTAAAACAGAAACAGTTTTCTATCAAGTTTAAATTAAACAAATAATAATATTTTTAACTTGTACGAAACATATTAATAGGAAGTACTGACTGACGAATACTCGTTTCCATTTCGATTATTACGGTCTCAATTTAGTGGAAGTAATAGCAAATGTCACCCAATATTTAAAGTAATTTTTCAATAATCAGCATTTTTAATAATCAATTATCAATGTTATAAATGTATAAAAATCTATGGCAAAATACTTATAATTTGCGACGATGAAACGAAAATTTATTGCACGATGGAAGTAAAAAATAAACTTGTCGAATCACTTGAAGCGGGTCATGCCGCCAAATCTATCTAGGTCATCAACGGATAACTGTCCACCTAATATTTGAAATCACCTGCACTCACAACAGACATTTCCCGGGAAAGCCACTCGGTACATCTCATGAATATCGCAGCGCGAACGAAAATTGCGAACGCAACGGAACAACTTACGAGATTCCTTCTATGAATAATCGATGCAACGCGACAGCATTTCACCCGCGAATCCATCTAACCTTCCGCGCCACCATTGATGGATTATTCGATGGAGATCTGGAAAAAGTCGATGCCAGTAATGTTCTGTCTTCCTTACTACTGTCTACCCACGAGTATATAGGACGATTCTTACAAAGTGGCCGACTAAGTTTTCTGTGAAATGAACAGACATGTTTTATTCTGAGAAGGATATTTGATTTATACATTAACTTTCTAAATGGAGACGCCTAGGTGATCTCAAGCTGAATTTAATTTTTTCATACGGAACTTTATATCTTTAGCTCGATTATCTGACGGTGTGCCGAGTGATGAGTTCAACCAGGGCAGAAAGTCATCCGCAATCATAGTAGGTCATGCGGGTCAGAAAATTGTAACAGCACTATACTTAGAGCGAATGAAATTTTCAATAATGCTTAGTTAGATTAGATGTTTAAAATTATAACCCTCTGATTTCTTCGTAAGTCTATGTATCCATTTTAGAGAAAACTCAAATAATTACTTTACAAGAACCCTGTATGTACACGTTCCATATATGTTTGACGTAAACTGTAAAATTTATATATTATTTCCTTCTTTTATTTACCTGCACATGAATTTAAGAAAATCTTCAGAGAATCATTCTTTGAATGATATATAATATTCACTTTAATTCAGAAACTAAGTATCTATATACTTAATTCTGATGAATAAGATATACATGAAATAGATATCCCCGATACATTCACATACATATATTTAAACTGTTAGATCATATTGGACATGAATTGATTTATGATCGTGTCTATTTTCTATTGATACTGATGGAACTGGCTAATTGTAAACCGCGTATCCGGTAATCGCCCAGTCATCTTGTCCGCGTGACACGTCTACTTAGGGGGCGCGTGCAGAATATATATTGCATCGATGAACTACGTGGGATGTGCGTCTCGGTAGGGTTACGCTGCCTGCCCGTCGCGTGAGGCGAGTTGAGGCAATTGTCTGTAAATGATGAATGTCTCCGAGGCGAGCTAGAAACCGCCGATGCTACATATATACCGGGAGTTACCAGGATCAAATGACAATTACCACCGCAGAACGCCCGTCGGACAATGACGTATGCACCGTTGGCGTGAGCTCCGTATTCTAACGCGGAACAAAGGATAATGCATGCTCCTTGCGTTGCTGACAGGACGAAACGACGCCGACGCGACGTGACGACGCCTTGCTGAAAAACGACGCTTCGAATCGACGGTTTTTTAACTTGCATTCATAATCCGTGAATTAACTTGAAATACGATTGGGTAAGATGGTAAGTATCCGATTCGGGTGATTGGAGGAGAATTATTTTTTGAGACAATATAATGATAGCTGTGAAATTTTTGTAAAACTGTCATTATAGATCTGAATGAAACAGATAAATGATCACTGTAATTCGTAATTGTTCGTAAATTAACTAACAGTTGGCGATGATTTGATATTCACATCGATTCAGGATGAAGTAGTTCAACTATGACCTGGCATCTAAGCTTGATTAATTTCGTTACTTAATATATGTCGCTCTCCCCGCGCGAATTAAAGCCCAATACGACTCCGCTCCTCTACCTCCATTTTGGCAACAGCGTCCGTCGATTTCTAGTCCGAAATATTGGAAATAAATAAATCGATCAGAGCAGCGTTTGGTTTTTCGATTTGTGGTGTCGGTGTTTCGTTTTGAGATCGTCTACTATGCAGACGTTCAATGAAAGAATACGAAAATAAAAACTAATACTGTACTACGATGTCGGTTCTACGGAAACTTTATTCACTCCGTATTGTTACTTTATATTTACAAATGTAAGTAAAATTATTCCACTTTTGAGTAAATGTTATCATGTCAGTTTATCTGCGGTTCAATGCGGTGGGGACAGAAGTATATAATATTAAAACTGATCTCGCATGACATCGATCATTTTCCAAGCAAGTAATAATGATTATTTATAGACTGACCTCCTTTAAAATATAATTTTATTAAATATAAATTCATACTGCCAATTCGGAAAGAATTGTTATCGTGCCGAGGAATATTAAAGTTCGTGAGAAAACGACTTAATTTGATTTCAGCACAGTGAAAGATAAAACTTGCAATTCTTAAGAGTTGTTTTCATTTTAGTTTCAAAATCTTATTTTATTTTTAAAAGAACGATCGGGAATTTCAAACTGGTAATTAATTATTGAACGAAATTAGCAGTAACTTCGGTTGATGAATATATATTCCTTAAAATATTTGTTAATGTACTCAAATTCACAAAGAGAATCACGTACAGTGATAAGAACCATGCTGAATGTTTTAATACCGGCAATTTTAGAATTTTTCCCCACCATTAGCCTGACTTTCAGCGCATAACACATGCAAACAGGCAGCAGGAATCACGCGGTACCGTTGCAGCAACAATTAAACCCATTGTGCATTCGCAGCGGGTTCAATTACCGAACTTCATTCAGTTTCAGCCATTTCAAAAGCTGCGCGTGGTAATTATCGAAAACCGAAATCCGCCCGTCAAAACTGCCGGCCGAGGTTTCGATCTGTACGTACGTTTCACCAAAAATTAACCTCGTTCACGAACAATTCCGATGGTTGCGAAATTTTCCATCGGAAATCGAGCGTAATTCATGCATTCTGAGAATCGATTTCGACCTGCACTTTTTACCCTTTATTCCATTAAGAAATAAATAAATAAATGGAATGAATTTCCGTGAAAGTAATTTGGATAAAGCGGAGCGGATTAATTAAATCATGAACTTTTAAACAATTCGTTTCACTTTGAATGACTAAAATCTAAACTTGAGATTGAAATTTAATAGGTTATCTGAAAACGGCAGATAAACTGGCAACAAAATCTTCAAGGGAGTGGCAAGCGAAATTAAAGATGTCAGGCCAGCGGGTGCCTCGTTAAAGGCTATTTGTCTGGCAGTTTTTTTTATGTCGCGCTCGGTGGCGCAAAACTCGCTCGCGCGCAGATTGATACGATCTCCTTTTTTCGATATCGTCGCTCGTATATCAACCGCTATTCAATCAACGTATCTTGTTCTAAGCCGGGATACAAACCGACCTTAAGCACCAATCGCGATGACTGAACTTGATAGATGGATTCAATTCACAGATACCGGCGGAAGGATCTGGAAATTCGGCTCGGACGACGACAAACGCATAAAGCGTTCATAATCTTCCGATATATCAATCACACCCGTCGATAGTTTTGCACCTTGCACATATAGATATGTAGATCGTAGAGCGATAGACTGCGCGTAAAACAGAGCTTCTGAGATTGACAACGCTGAAGAACGTTGCAAATATATTTGGAGAACATCTAAATAAATTTTAATATTTCTAATATTTAGTTCTATTTCTTTTTTTAATATTCTCTGACGAGGATTTAAACAAAAAATTCTGTATATTTCTATGAAAGATTTAGCATTTTTTATTGAGTACGCCTGTAAAATATTCTAGTTGTAAAACAAATTGGACAATATTTCTGGTCAGGTTCGACGAATTTTCGTTTCGATAACATCGGACGGAAACGCGTGGTATTAATCACTGGCAAGAGCCGAGAAAACGCGGGAACGGAAGTAACTAGGAGAGCAACGAGCCGCTGATCTCGCGTTCATGGCCCCCTACATTTCACGGGAACGCGATTTTATCCCGTATTAATCCTGCGGATGGCAAGCTGTCGGGCTCTTCGCGTGGTTCGCGCGCTCCGTTCGCAACATATTGCAAATCCATTACGAGCTGCTCGTAAAGTTTATCGCGTTTATCCATGGTCAGGCCTGTCTCGGGACGCGTGCACAATATTCCTGACGTGGCGTGCATTTCTATGCAACCCGCGCGCCATAAAAGTGAAAAACTTCCCCTTTTAAAGTATCCGTAAAACTCCGCGACCATTTTGCGCTGGTCGGTGAACAACCGATGGACCCGCGCCACGATGCTAAGCGACATGACGCGGATCGCTGCCAGTTTTATCTGCTTCGATTCTTCCGTGTGCATTGCGTAAATCGTGAGAGCATTCGTGTCCGTTCCGCAGTTAAAATGAATTTGCTTTCGAAAACAATTTACATATTGCATCCAGCCGCCAGGGACGGACAAATGCGAGACGGAATATTAAAACAAGAAGTAGTCCGCGGAAGGTACCGAACTTCTCGCGGGACTAGACGCTTCGATTCGCCAGCATGCGATAAACGCGGTTGATCTAATCCATTAACGGTACCGCGAAACTAGCACGCGCATCCATAAAATAAGACTATCCACCACAGTCGTGTGTCTCCGGTTCGCGTTCGATTTTTCTCTTTTTGTTCCAAGAGCTCCGCGCTTTAGGAAAGACCGATCCGCGATGCTTCGATTGACCTACTTTCGAATGGTAGTGACGACGATGACAGAGAGGTCCGTGATCGTCAAAGAGCACCACGAGAATCCGAAGACTTGAAATCCAGATGGATGGACACGCAGATAGGCGGATTGAACGCGAAGGCGCACAAAGGGAACACGTTGACCGCTGATGGAGAGAGTCGTAGGCAGAAACCGGAAAAAGGATAAGAGGGAAAAATAGCTCCAGGAGGATGCATACATAGACTACTCTGTCTGTTGAAATCTCTGTACTTGCACTCTAAAAGAATTGAGCAAAACAAAGAATTGGTAACTCGTATGATTAAGGAGGTTCATCAGTGAAATTAGCTAATGTGGAATGAATATTCTGTTGAAATTTCAAATCGATTTACAATCTAATATTCAAGAAAAATCAATTTAAAGGATGAGTTCTTGACAAAGTTTAATTAAAAGTTAT
>SMSR01008337.1:58074-107216 GCA_019453355.1 Ceratina japonica
AACAAAGAATTGGTAACTCGTATGATTAAGGAGGTTCATCAGTGAAATTAGCTAATGTGGAATGAATATTCTGTTGAAATTTGAAATCGATTTACAATCTAATATTCGAGAAAAATCAATTTAAAGGATGAGTTCTTGACAAAGTTTAATTAAAAGTTATATATCATATCGTAATACAATTAAAAAGTTAAAAAAAAAACTATGCAATATAAAGCTGAGAATATACCTCAAAGTTTGAAAAAAAATTTGACTTCGTTCACAACACAGTTTGTTCAATAATTCAATGATTATATTTTACGGCATTTTTCTTGAATATGCTTTATTATATTTATATTTAAAATATATCCCATTAATTTCATTATTACGTAAATGTATTTTTACATTAATATAGACACATAAAAATTAATGTTGTTAATATGATTCTTCGTTTTTGAGAATTGGTGAAACTTCCGAGCTCCTGTATATAAGCATAGACACATTCTTGGTAGAAGTTGGATGGTATACAAGTTAATCGGTGTTTCTCGAACAATCTTTTGTTTATCACATTGGTACTCGTGTTTTATGATATAAATTGCGTATCGCACATTGTAAAGATGGATATGAGCCATAATAGAGACGAAGGAGTAGCAGGGTCATTAAGTAGATTTCTTGGCACCCCGTCGGACATCGTGATCCGTCATTTACGAGCAATTAGATGGCTCGAGTAGTATATGGCCGTGCTATCGCCTATACTAGGGCAGCTTCTACTTATCTATTGGCTCCTGGGTCGAACCTCCGGCATGCCAGTATTATCAATCTAGTAAGCATATCGTGGCCGGGCAGTCCTATACTGTTCCACCTATCAGACTAATCTACTTGGTGGCTATGCATGTCCGTATGGTGCAAACATTGCCGTTGTGTCTATCTGTTGAACTGCAATACGGTTATACTCAGGATAATGGCATCGAAAATGATTCTATTCTCGGAAATAATGGCATGGTCGTGCACTATCGAATCAAAGGGCGGTGTCGAATAGGGCCACGCAGCCATATCTTTACTTCTAGCAATGGCTACTCAGTCACGTTGTATGAATTAATACCAAGAGATAGGAAAATGATTTGTTAAGAGTTGATTTTAGTAATATAAATATTTTTAAGGGGTTAGGCCATTCTAGAGGCAAAACTAATATGCACATTTTGTGCTTTCTTTCAGCGAAACCATGAAATAAATTAGAATAGTAAAATAGGTCTTTTTTTATACACGTAATCGACAATAAAAAATTATTTTTTCAAAGTGTCCAGTAATTGAACATGACTCTAAAACAAAGGAAATTCCAGGGAAATCTTTCATAATTGAATTCGCACTGCATTCATCCCTTTCCTATACTTCTTTCGTGGAAGACAAGCAGCGAGAGCGGAGCAGTAGCGGATGCAATAATAGTGACATTAGTAGAAAGCAGGCGAACGTGGAACGCACGAGCAACCACGGCACGGCAACGGTAGTTGCGATGCAACAAGGTAATGGTCATAATCCTGTTACCAATTCCATTTGTCGAAACAAACGAACTCCGACCGGTACGTGCCGGCGTCGCGCATATCTACCCCATTGTCACTAATGCAGTTTCTATCCCTCCATGAATTAGTTCCGGCATCTCTATTGTCAGTAATTAGAACGTCGCCGCGCGGCTAAGCCGCTGTCAAATTTCAACAATCTTTTGTGTCAAGACAGACGTACATTAAACGCTATTATATAAGAATTCAAATGTTCAAATCGGAAAGTTGATATTTTGATGAAATTTATAAAGATCAAAGTGATTACCCAGCATTAGCTTTTACAATGTACACATTGACTCGTATAATAGTAAATTTTGATTAAGTACATGCTACCGCAGTGTACATTGGGAATGTGTATGATGCATAATGCGTTGCATAATGAGTTGATCAAGTTTAAATGCTATTTGCTGTGATTCTTTGGCTTAATTTATGGTATAATTATGATATAATAAACATATTCCTATAATAGTAGTACAATCACTTCAACGTATTTAGCACGCAGAACAATATTGTCGTATATTGCTCAGCGGTGAATATTACTCAGGTAGTTTGTTTTAATTCCTTATTATGGATGTGAATATAATTGCTCGCACGTTGCTCAGTTTGCGAAGTAAACCTCCACTCATAAATCATAGTAAGTTAAGTAGTTAGTCCGGCATGTATTTACCATGTTTCGACGCAATGATGCCTGTTCGCAAAACGAGCTGATTTACCGCTTCACGTAATCGCTTTGAATTTATCCAGTTCAATTAAACTTCATTAAAATCTAAACTTGCCGTCGATTTTCAAACGAGACAATCGAATACTTTGAAACATTTTTAGAGTAATCTCCGGTTTTCTAACGTTGAAAACTTTTCTCTTTTCGAGAGAACGAAGAGGTACTCTGATTTGCACGCAAGAGTATCGACATTGAAAGTTCATTAGCTTATCGGATTCGGGATTCAAGGGGATTGTTTTGTTTTACTTCGTTCGACGAGAATTCGGTAGCGGTGTCACGAAGCCCGTGAATTAAGGGATCGTTAAATAGCACAGCTCCTGCTCATTACTTAGCCACATGCACTAATCCCCTCTTCGGACGTGGACAATTCACCGCCCGATCACCTATGTTCGTAAACTACACCGTTACATGCCGAACCCATTCGCTGTTTCTGCTTTTAATTCAGGGGAATCCTATGGACCTCGCTCTTTAAATAGAGCACACCACCACTGCATTTTAACATTACTTAGAGGAAATGTAGAGGGTTGGTTCGAACCAAATTGTCCGGCTGAGTGGAAAATGGAAATTATCCCAAAGACGATGGGATTTAATCGAATAAACGAATTTTTAACCTGGATGTATTAAAACACAGCAGAATTATTTTTTCAATAAATCGTTAATTGTTTGCCCATATTAGAGACCATTAATGGCCTCTAAATTATAATTCTCTATTAGACTATAGAGTCTTCAATTGATACTTCGTAAAAGTATTCACTAATTAAAACTCATAATGTATCTCCATAACATCGTAAATATATCAAAATAGTTTATATACAGGATGAGCCTCGTAACATGACGACTTTGTACAACTCGTAAGTTATTTATTGTGCGATACCAATTATACAAATGTTACATGAAGTCTAGAGGGACATATAGTGCTGTGATTTGTTTTTTGTTTCTTTGCTTTTTTACCGAGATACAAGGCTCTTTCAATTTTTTTTTAAAAGCCCAATATTTTTTCTCGAATTTCAATGAAGTACCAAATTCTGATTAAGAAAATATATTAGGTGGCCCTCATAGCTCGATAAAAAAGTAAAGAAACAAAAACCGCTGGATCTCTAAAAGCCGTACAAAATTAGTTTAAAAACGTTAAAAAAATCCTAGTTATTCAAAGTGGTCATATTACGAGACATTCTGTATATGAAACTTAGAGTAAAGTTGGTATCTCCCTTCGTCTCTTTCACGCGATTAACGTAAACCTTCTTTGACCCATAAAAGCTGGGCGACTGTGCATCAATCAACCAAACAACGCGAAGAACAAGGGTGGGCAATGGTCCAATAATTCACGTCAACGAATCTCAACAATACGAACCCCAGTATTATGGCACCCCAAGGAACGAACTTCCGAGCACGCGAAACGCGATCTAATCCCGGTTAAGCGTTAAGTGTAAATGACAAGTGTTTAGGGAAACTACACGAGTAATCAGCGTACCATTGTACCCGAACCCGCTGTCACAGAAATTTCGATCGTCGTTCATCCGTGATTCTAAAGCAATATGATCCATGTATATTCGTATAAGTTCGGACAGGACAGCGAGAACCAATAAACTCGTTTGTTAAATTCGTCGGTTCGAGATAAGAAATCGCGTATATAATTAAAAGACTGCAATGAATGATTTAAATAACGAAGCTGATAGCTCAGAATTGCTATGACATCTTTATGATCGGATTGAATACTGATTCCGGATCGAAATTGGCGGCGTTCCTAAACGGTATTAACGGAATGCGGGTAGCGAAGCAGGTGAAGAGCGACTTGACGGGGAACGTATATGCATATAGGACGTTTGCAGGCGGATACCGTACAAGCAGCAACACCAGTTAATGAAGATATTTGTCAATACTGGTGCGTTACCATATACCGTAACCTACTCTCCCGCCTAACTCTTGGTCCCGTTTATGTGGATTATGCGTATGTACTTCTGCTGTTGTCTTTACCGTAATCGTCATTTATATTATATTTGTAAATATGTGAACCCATGACTATACTAAAAATTGTGACATAACTGAGAGAGAGTAAAGTTTTTAAAAAAGATTGTAGTGTTGTCGAACAAATCATTCAAGATTTGACTGTAGAGCTATTAATGTTAGAAAGTTAATTTATATGCTTGTGCTTGAAAGATGTAAGAAGGAGCAAGAATAAATTGACGAAACTATGTTTCATTTTGTACAACCTCTGTCCCATAATAGTAGTAGCAAGTGAATATTTAAATGTTATGCCGTCGCGCAAAATCGCGAAGCCTTCAATCAAAATCAATATTTAATGGTATCTGTCATTTTGACACATATGTCAATTTTCAGATTTAGCTAATTGTTATAAACTATAACTATTTTTCTAATTTTATCCGCAGATTGAAATCCATTGGTTTATTTCAGTTGAGTGTCTGAGCAAAAATAAAAATAAAATAAAAATTAGGAGTAATATTTTAAATTTATTGTTTAACTTAATCTAGTTTTTTGATAATAAATATTACGTTCTATACTTATTTTCTTTTGCTATTATTCTTATGGGGAAAATTAAATTCATCAACTGCTACTATTATTATGGGATAAAGATAATACTGTTTTTCACACGGGTATTCTCTTTTTCATTTAATATTCATTTAATTTATTTTTATTGTCTTTATAAAAGTGAGAATTTTTTAGACTCATATTTGGAAGTGCACACGTGCAGGTCAGCAAGTGGATTGAGCATGGCACGGTAGTAGAGTATAGACGCATATAGGTTCTTCGTTAATCCGATGGTGCTCGACTCAGCTGGAGTAGGCAAGACGTGCTTCGTTACAGTTAACATCGAGTTATAACCGAATCATACCGCGTTGCACAGAGTTAAATCTTACTTAGGCGAGCCTGACGTTACTCACCGACAATTATCCCGAGCTCAGAGCAAACTCGGGACGAGGCCGAACCCGGGAGACGAAGACGGAGATGGAGCCACGAGTGCCGCTGAATTTTCTTGCTCGCGCTCGCGCTCACGTGCAACCATTTTGTTTACGACAGAGAGCCACGAGACATGGGGTTTAATCTTGGAAATTAATTCCAATCGCGACGGAAGTTTTCTCCGCACCTGATGACCCGGAAGCGTGATGAAGGAAGGTTCAAGATTAGTTCCCCTGCAGAATGGATCGTCGTTGGTTATGGATGAAACATGAATACGTACTGTCGTAAATGGGCTCAATTTCAATTTTCGTGTGGGAATTTCCTTTTCCATTTATCATAGCGAGATTCGAATTTACGAATAAGTTCTTCGTATCAGGTACGCCCGATTTCCAAAACGTAAAGAACCATATCGCCAATCAATTCGCCCAATTTCCATTGGGAGTTACAGCTGCAATCGGTGCGTGGGATTCCGGCAAAATTTAAACGTGAAGAGCATAAAATAATTTCAGATTAACAAGAAATACGCGTCGCTTTGATCGGCGAGCCGTGGTATTCCGTTAATTTTCGAACTCCATTAACGATATTAAGTTAGAACTGCGCTCTATATTTTCGTTAATTCGCTTTCCTTCCATTTCCGAATTGCCNACAGATTGAAATCCATTGGTTTATTTCAGTTGAATGTCTGAGCAAAAATAAAAATAAAATAAAAATTAGGAGTAATATTTTAAATTTATTGTTTAACTTAATCTAGTTTTTTGATAATAAATATAGCGTTCTATACTTATTTTCTTTTGCTATTATTCTTATGGGGAAAATTAAATTCATCAACTGCTACTATTATTATGGGATAAAGATAATACTGTTTTTCACACGGGTATTCTCTTTTTCATTTAATATTCATTTAATTTATTTTTATTGTCTTTATAAAAGTGAGAATTTTTTAGACTCATATTTGGAAGTGCACACGTGCAGGTCAGCAAGTGGATTGAGCATGGCACGGTAGTAGAGTATAGACGCATATAGGTTCTTCGTTAATCCGATGGTGCTCGACTCAGCTGGAGTAGGCAAGACGTGCTTCGTTACAGTTAACATCGAGTTATAACCGAATCATACCGCGTTGCACAGAGTTAAATCTTACTTAGGCGAGCCTGACGTTACTCACCGACAATTATCCCGAGCTCAGAGCAAACTCGGGACGAGGCCGAACCCGGGAGACGAAGACGGAGATGGAGCCACGAGTGCCGCTGAATTTTCTTGCTCGCGCTCGCGCTCACGTGCAACCATTTTGTTTACGACAGAGAGCCACGAGACATGGGGTTTAATCTTGGAAATTAATTCCAATCGCGACGGAAGTTTTCTCCGCACCTGATGACCCGGAAGCGTGATGAAGGAAGGTTCAAGATTAGTTCCCCTGCAGAATGGATCGTCGTTGGTTATGGATGAAACATGAATACGTACTGTCGTAAATGGGCTCAATTTCAATTTTCGTGTGGGAATTTCCTTTTCCATTTATCATAGCGAGATTCGAATTTACGAATAAGTTCTTCGTATCAGGTACGCCCGATTTCCAAAACGTAAAGAACCATATCGCCAATCAATTCGCCCAATTTCCATTGGGAGTTACAGCTGCAATCGGTGCGTGGGATTCCGGCAAAATTTAAACGTGAAGAGCATAAAATAATTTCAGATTAACAAGAAATACGCGTCGCTTTGATCGGCGAGCCGTGGTATTCCGTTAATTTTCGAACTCCATTAACGATATTAAGTTAGAACTGCGCTCTATATTTTCGTTAATTCGCTTTCCTTCCATTTCCGAATTGCCTGAATGTTTTTACCCCGTCGAAATTAGATTTAATATATGTAATCAGGTCATCAATCGAAGATAAAATTCAATTAACGCGTTCCTTTTGCTTCAATTATATTATCAATGATTCGAATGATATTCTACAGAACTAATAAATACTTCTTACAAGGTTTTACTTACAAAACAATATTCCCCTTTCTTAACGAGAATATTATCATGTAATTTTATTTATTTATGAGTATGTAAAATCCATTTATATACAATAACNGTAGAAAATTAATTCGATTTAATTTCAGTAACCCTTCAACATATTAGACCAAATTGTTACATATGATAACTGTTAATAACAAATAAGCCATACTTAATAATTAAAGACGACTCAAAAGTGTGTAACTATTGTAAATGCACTTTCTCAGTTGAACTTTTTCTAAACTGTTGGAACTTAAACTTAAACTTTCATAATAGATCCAAATTTCGCCTCCCCATTGACGATAAGACCCATTCTATTCTGAATAATAAAGAACTATGTAAAAATCTTGTTTATTTTCTCGAATTTACATATATAATATGATAAAATATAATTGAGATTAGATTTATCAATCACATATCCACTGTAATAGCCAAATAATAATTGATTCAACTAAAGAAATAGCAGAGAAGTAGTAAACATGTAACAAAAGACAAGAAGTTTATTTTGTTACATGATATGCATGCCTTGGCAATATTTGTACGGAGTCAGTGCGTGACATGGGGACATTTCTCCCTGCAGCTCGCGAAACATAATTACTATGTCGCTAAATGGCCTTCCGAAATAAATTCTTCTATGAAAGCCGGCAGCATCTCCCCGGGCCACGATAAACCTCGAGGGTGACTCGGGTCGCGAAGGGGTGGGAATATACACTTACGTGTACACCGGGCGAGATCATCAATTTTAAAGTTACGCGGAGGAAGTTTATTCCGCGCAAAGGGCAACGGGCATTGTGAAGTTGTTCAAGTTGTCGAGGAACCCGGCACCGACTTGTCCCCGTGTCCCATTTCCTCCGCACCCGCGCTCCTCCCTCGTGCCGGTGCACGCTGGAAACCGCACATTCGCGCACACTTCGAAATGCAACCATGGCCTGGTTTGGAGGCGACTCTCCGCGGCATACGTGTAAAAGGAAGGCCGATTCAACGGAGCGTTCGTGTCTCGTCCGAGACACCAGTTACCATCGTTCGGGACCATTTGTTTTACTCTCGTACCGATCAATATATAAGTAGTTCTTATCTTTTAATTCGTAGCACGTTTCCTTTGTCACGGACCGTGTTGTTTGTGGACCGGGAGAGTCAATGCGGTCAACTATTTAAGTGTTAACCAGATTTTCAGTGATTTTCATGTACTACCAAAGTTAGAATGTAATTTAGAAAATTATTACTGTAAAAGTCCAGTTCTTTTCAAGACTGACAAACGCAAACATTTATTTCCATTACGTTTCCGTATTTCCCAATTTTTCCCATTTTCAATTATATTCCAACGCGAACCGCAAACTAAACTAGGAAATCAAAATATCCCAGGTCCCGGTCATCAAGCAAGGAAGATAAAACGCGGAAAAAGTGAAACAATTTCCGCGTCTGTACCAAACTGAAATCTCGCCGATTCGATACAATATCACCGCAAAACCTATTGAGTTCTCGATTCCATGGGAGGGTGCGCATTGCATACACCGCACCCGGGCTGTTCACAGATTATTCTCCCTCATCGAGTCCACGCATGACCACTTCTACATCGTCGGTAGCAAGTCATTTTTGCGAACTTCTGTGCCGCTGGTGCGTGTTACGGTTTCCCGATAAACCGAATTAATTCGAACGACATTGGATGAAATTTCACTACCTACACCGTCACGCCGCGCCGCGTCGGTGAGCCCAGCTCTGCCGTTGAATACAGTCTGCGTTCGAAACAATAACCCAAACACTTTCATTAGTACGCACGGCCGATTACCGTTAGTAAATCTGGCCACTGTCCGGTGCACGCGCGAAACCGGGCTATTTACGCGTGTCTTTTGTTCCGTCAATGCTGCTGGAACCAACGCGCAAAATCGTTTGTCGTAAACGGAATGTGTAAGTGGGCGTTTGTACGTGCACGGACACGAACCTCGGACCAATACCTCCACGACCGGCGACCATTATTACGCTCAACAGAAATTGAACGGATCGCCGCGCGCCGGCCGTGCGTTTCGTGACGAACGATACGTGCTGGCAGCGGGGCTCGCTAAAAAATTCCGCCCGATTAACGCGATGCGATTCAGGCTCGCGAGAGCGTACGCCGGAAACAGCGAAATGAAAAACGGGAACCGAACTACGATTTAACGGCGTGTGGTCCACCGATGCTGGAGAAAATTATTCATCGATGCAGAGCCCATAAAATGGAATCGTTAATGAGAGCACCGCGACGACGTCGAGCCGGCATCGATATTTATTACGCCGTAAGCGATGATAATGTTTGTTCGAACTAAGTTGAGGTAATCGGAAATGTTTGATGGGCTTCGAGAAGTTATTGGATCACGCAGGGACAGTCCCTTCTTTCCTGCCTCGTCCTATAATTAGCATATCCCATTTTAGTATTCGAGTTCCGAGGAAAGAATCTTCGCTCTTTTTACGATTAATCTTAAATAACATCATTAGTTGAGTAGAACAGTTTATAAAAGTACAGTGACGTGAATTAAAGAGAAGTCGAAATTCCGAAGTTGAATTGAGAATCGCGGGGAAGGAAGAGAAACGATGCGGCCAATAAATTCGCGGGGGAAAACAAATCGGGAGAAATAACATCGACCCGACGTGTGATGGTAAGACGATAACAACGTTATCCTCGTTTCCGACAACGCAGTTTTGCGAGTTTCAGCCAGGGGAAGATGTACGAGTGGTTCGAACCGCCGTTCACCTTAATCGGATATTCGGTCGCGCTTCCTTCCATCCCGTATCTTCCGCCGTTTCACGTGGAATTAACGGTTCCAGCGCGTCCTATATCAATTCGACTCGATCTTGTTGACGTATTATCTGGAACGACGCGCTCTAGCTCGAACAGGACCACTCACACACCCACATGCTGCACACGTATCCTCTGGAGGGTGTAGGAGGGTGCACGTGCACGACATGGTGTGCATGCGCATAGATATCTGCGAGGATGCGACAACGAATGCACCGTGGCGGCGGTAATTCAAGTTGAACGGCCAGGGTCGAGATCATTAAACCACCGCGAGAAGGGCTGATAATGATTTTGACCCAATTAGTCGTCGGCTTGGCTTGATTTACCACCGGCGCTGGCAACGCGAACGGAAAAAGGGCCGTGCCTACGTACACGATTCATCTTATTAACGGTTGAACGTTCCATATGCGCTGGAAGGAGATTGAACGAGGTTGCATCGATATTTCCTCGCGACCTCGGCTGTTGCACGAAAGCGATGTTGTCTAATTGTGTGATAGACAGCCTAGTTAACTTCGCTCGATTGTGAGAGAAGTATATGCGTGTCAAACGATGCCAGTATTTACTGGTGGCTCAGTCAGATAAGAATAAACGGGAACGTATTAAAAGCACTCTCGGGTAATCTTTGGAATTGACACGGTTTACAATTTTATGTTAACAATCGTGGTGTCACTTCTATAGTAATTTCATGGAATATACCAGGAAATGTCACCGTTCCAAGTGATAAGGGCATTCTGGATCTATCGGCGATCTCTGAAGAGAATAAATGTCAAGAAAATGTTGATTAGTTGACTGTATTTCTTGACAGACGACTGTCTCCTAGATTTATATATATATAGCACACCAAACGAACACAACTCTGATTGCAATTAACATGTTATGCAGCTTGTCCCTTCACACATATATAATAGTTCTGTAAAAATCACGATAGAATAGGTAGGATATTAACGACTCCGTTTGATGGTGTCTTTGATGAGTAATCTTTAATTAAACAGTCGGCAATACACTATACGATCTGTTTCGACGCTTTGCCCGATTACGACTGGCAAGGTCGAAAAGTCGATAGCATCAGGAGTATTAAAAATAGAGGATAGTCATAGAAAAGTTAAAGAACGTCGATAGAAAGAAGAAAAACGAAAGAGTACAAGAGAAAGTTGGAGTACGGTGGAAAAGAGTAATAAACAGATAAAAGTACTCAATGCCTTTAACAATAGAAACCAGGTCTCAACGAAAAACATTAAACAACAACGGACACAGAACAGAAAGTTACGATAGGAAAGCGAAGGCCTAAAAGAACACGTGGCCATGATCAAAGGCCACAATTCTGTGTGGGAGCACAGGTTGTAAGACCGGACTCTTACTGAACCAATAATGAGACACAATCTAACTTCTGTAGATGCACGTAAAATTAAGAAGCCGCAGTCCCAACGTACTGCTCAATTACGAATCAAGCTCGGTAAATACACAAACCGCGAAGGACTTTTAAACGAGGAAGCACCAAGGAGAACTTAAGGTCATACCGCGCTTTTATTGTTGAAAGTTGCGATAGTTACGATACTAAAGAAAATTTCAGTTCGCAGAAAATTTAGAAGAGATAATATTCTTGTTCTGCAATAAATTCGATGAATCCAACGATTTTCAGAAATTCCTGGAATTGGTCAGAGGAAATCAATCTTGACGAGTACGACAGCAATTATCTTTCAAGCCATCAATTCCTAACAGTAAAGATTAATTGATCAACCCAGCAGTTAACTGCCACCTGACCAATATGCTGTGCTCAATCCTGATTGAAAACTAATTATTGATTACACGGTACTTNTTTTCAGAAATTCCTGGAATTGGTCAGAGGAAATCAATCTTGACGAGTACGACAGCAATTATCTTTCACGCCATCAATTCCTAACAGTAAAGATTAATTGATCAACCCAGCAGTTAACTGCCACCTGACCGACATGCTGTGCTCAATCCTGATTGAAAACTAATTATTGATTACACGGTACTTTCAGCAATCTGTTATAATTACACGTGTATTTCCGTCTTCTTGTACGCTTTTAACGGCCCGGCCAATTAAAACGATTTTCTCGTTAGGCAACACTGTGGCACCCGTTGCCGTCTTGTTTATTTCAATTTCCTCGGACTTCCTTCTCGATTCCTCGATGTAATGGCTCCTAGAAAATCATACCTTTCTCAAAAAAATACACAAATCTATATTGCGAACCAAAGTGGGTTTAAAACCAAGCAATGCTCACACACCTTATACCAATCTTCAAATAATAATGTTAATAAAAATTGTGGAATTATCGCGTAATTAAAAATTGAAAATTGCTTACACAATTTCAATAAATTGTCCAGGCTAACTTCGGTTCCATACAGTATTTACGCCTGTATCTGTACCAGGATATCATGAACGTAAAATGGAACAAATGAAAGTAATGCTGTGCAATGAATAACTTTAGTTACCCCCCGTTTTGGTGGTAAAATTCCACGCGGTGCGGCATGTTTTTCTTCAGAAGTAATGTTGCGAGATTAAAACCAGTAATTAGAAAAGGCTCGTGTACTATGGCGAGCTTTAGCACTGGCCGGTCTAGGGACGTAGGCTCGGAGAAAAAGGATTTTAATCTGCGCCGTTCTTTAAAAATAAGTTTAGTCTAGAGATTTCTTACCTAGAGGTGTATCTCTAAATAACTGGTGACTATCTGTTCCGACAGGGTGGATAAATGAACCGGAAGTTTATTTTATTTTTATTAATTCCAGCTCATTAATTCTTGCTCCTGCATTAAATGAAGAAACTGGGCTTAGCTATGGTTTCACGTTAGCAAATAAAAAATGATTATACTAAATGTACATATGTATGTACACATGCACGTACAGATGCAAATGGATTGTGCTAGTGAATAGCCCCTCTGGGATAGCGAATCGTGTCACTATGGCACAACTCCTTCAATTATTCACACGTTATAGCATTCAATTTGCATAGACATAGATACCCGTTGAAATTAACATATTCAAGGATCGTGAAAATATATATTTAAAAAATTGTATAACTAATATTATATTCAGAAGTATTTTGAAGTCTTTAATTTGCGTAATTTAGCCACGGCATTGAGATTTTCAAAAGACCAATCCCGATACACGTACTCAAAAGAAAGGACTCAAAGATCTCAAGGAATTAGAGCAAGCCAGGTTAACGCACGCTCGGCTTCTGTTAATCATATCGCCGCGGGACTCGATGATATCCATAGCAACTACTTGATTGTGAGAGTCGTTGGAGCAAATTTCTTGAACGGTTTTAGAATCCAGGAAGGACCCCCTCCCCCTGCCCCGTATTTATGACGGAACGAGGGAACGAGATAGTTGATGAAGAGAGAACGAAGAGAAAAAGGGAGGATTACCTTTTGCGGGAAATGGGATACGTAAATAGCTCTATACTTGGCGCACCAGAGAAGTCTGAAGTGCCGTGGAAAAGTCTTACTTTGCGTACTACGTTCAACGATACCGTCAAGTATCCTCTCTTCGGGGGTAGGGGGATGGAGGCAGAGGGAGGCGAAGAAGTCCACAGGAAATCGCCGTTTATTTTAAACCGTATTTCACGATGATTACGTATTTCGCATAAACCGAGTCACGATTTGAAAACCGATTATCGCAAACGAGCTTATTGATCGATCTTCGTTATTTATTCGCCGGCTCTTCAACTCAAGTCTTTTTTTTGCTTCGGCTTTTCGTTTTTTAGTGGTCTATCCTACTTATTAAGCAGTTCAAATACCATTTAATCATCAGGATCGTTTAAGGACCATACCGATTCACAAAAATAAATCTCTTCCCAGTACTCTTCGAGATACTTAATGAATGGCAAATTATGGGTGAAATGGTCTCTTACTGATTTACTTTTTAACATGTTCTAAATACGACTTATTTCACGAGTGACATGTTCTTGGATAAAATTAGTTAAACTTTTCTTTTTCGTTTTTCAGTTATGTTAACAAGAATAGTAATTTAATTTCATTAATTCTCATTTTAGTCATAATATTATATTACTTTGAATTATATCTTTCTTAGCCGAGAAGTACTAAGCCAATTACTTCTTGGTTTAACATTTGATAACGATTGACTGATCTCCGAGAATCCGAACTGTCTATTTCAAGTTAGACTTGCGTTTAGACGGCGAGAAAACAATATCCCGTTCCCTATCTTTCATCGAGTTTCAAAGAGTACATGAAGTCAAGGAATCGTGCTAATTTACGACAAAGGAGTTTGTCGGCAGAACACATTGTCCAGACTTACTGTAGACTGTTATCTTACTGCGACTTTGGGCCCCTCCAACTCTCGTTCCAAACTCTCAACCTTTTCTTGCGGCCAAGGATACTTACAAGTGAAGTGCAATACGTTATCACTCTGGAGAGATCCGAAGGAACGATATCACCTCGAGTGGTGAACAAGTCGTGAAACAAATCGACCGGCATCCTTCCCAAAAGAATCGTATTGCGAAATGTGAATCAATAACTGAACCAAATTATTCTACGCTTCTATAAGCGTCTGATACGTAAATAAATTTATTCTTCATAAGTGAACAAAGGTATTCAAAATATTATATTAGATTATTGTAATACAGATGAAATATCTCTTTTATTTATCTATGTGCGACATAAACAAATTTCTCAAATATAAGTAACACGTAGTATAGTTCATAAGTCGATCAACATGAAGGATGATCACTTTCACTCGTCGATGATCGATCCCTACATCTATCTATTTTATTCTTCTAACACAGACAATTGCATCACGGTGGCGAGTAATTTTCGAAAATAAAAACTTAAACATAAGTGTAGAGTGTGAGAAGCCGATGATCGGTATGGGATATCCGGTCAGAACGGAACTGTTCACAAAAATTTCGTGATGTCCGAAGGTTTCGAGAATCTCAAGAATGTTCGGGATTTTCGAGTACATTTGGAATTCTCCATTACGTCGAGATTCCCGAAAATTTTCGTGATTTCTAAAAATCTCGATGATTTGATTACCATTATTAAACGAAAAATGAATCGTAGTGTGTGAAATTTTCAATATTTTCAGCGTTTTCGAAAATCACATTCTAGCATTTATTCCCTTATTCTCATTTTTATTTATTTACTTTGTTAATGTAGATTTATAGATAATGGAAAATGAGATGAAAATAATATACCAAGTAAATAATTAGCCTTTTTATATTAAAATTAAAAATAAAATGTCGTAGTTATTATCTCTCGAATATTTTCGAGAATCCCGAATCCGAAAAAAATGTTCGTTTCCACCCGATCATCCCTTCTCGATTCAAGCTAGGTGACGCGTCCATATTTCCGCAAACATAATTTCGTACAATGCACGGACTTCATAAATCATGCGAAACACAATTACGTAACCTCCGCACGAAAAATATTATGTAATCATCAGGTGCGAAAAAAATGAGAAAAACAAAACGTAGGACGAACAGCACGATGTGGTTTGGATCGTTATTATTAACTTGGTGGGCTCCCTTCAACCCTTCACGCGTCGCATCACAACGTGATAATGGAGTTCTCGAACTTCTGTTATCTTTCACGTACGCTGCGGTGTCGACGCTGGCCGAGGCCAAACGAGAACGAGGAGAAAAAAAGGGGAAAAAAGGGGACAGGGAAAACGGACGGAAAATATCGCATACGCGGAGCAGCGCAACGCCGCGCTTTATAACGCGGCGTGTATTTGCGTGTGCGTAAAATGGGAACACGGGGCGTAACGTATGGCCGCGTGCTTTTTATGCGTCTGCGGATGAATCAGTAACGGCATTTTTCGGAACGCGAACTGACGATAAATTATTGTCGCTGCTGCGGCACGGCGACGTGTACGGTTAACCGCGCGAGATACGCGCGATAAATTCGATGGATAATCGCTCGGAATAGCGCCGCCCCGCAGTGAAGAACTTATCCAGCTCTTCCCTTGAATCACGTTTTTCATCGATTTTTTAGGGAATTGACTAAAAATCAGTCGCACGATGCAAAGATTAAAGAACAGGAGAATAGATGAACTCTCTCGATAGTGCGACTTCCAAGTTATACGTAACCCTAATTTATTGGATTTTCACATACACATCGCTCGTTATAAACAATTAAAGTATTACATTCCTGTCCAAGTTTATATGAAGTCAAGCTCTAATGAGTTAGGTGTGCACAATATAAATGTATTATTTTGTTGGACACTGCATTTAGGCCAAACGTATTAATGCTCATTCGTGGCACGAATATTTCTTCAGACATTTTCAAATTTTCAATTCCTATTCAAAGAGAAACATATATTTCAAAGCGAAGGCGAGGGAGTACTTGTTCATTCGATCTAAATGAATAATAGAGTTCTAAATTTTACAATTATTTTTTCATGGAAAATCACGAAAGAGCTAAGAAGTTGAATTATGACCATTGAATTATAGTATATAATACTCCTATAGAATAATGAGTATAACAGAATCATCATAATGTGATTTAAACTGTGACGTTAATAAAATACGAGTGAAACACTCGTCCATCTTCTCCTGCTCACACGTATATATATACCCTACGTTGTAGTAAACTCTTTGATGGAGCGTGACGCGAAGTAGTATGAGTCAGTAATAACGCGGCGTTCCATCATCGCAGTAGTAACACCTTAGAATAGGTCGACGCGCGTCGTAGTTAACGAATCCCATGATACATCGGTCAAAGTGTCAGATTCTAATCTTTAATATTACATCACAAATCAATTTAGTGGTATATAAAATAAACGCATATTACGTTACGAGTCAATTTAGTGAGACGCGAATAATAATAAATTAAACTGTAATATTAATGATTGACAAACTATCAAAATCATTGTGTATCAGATATTCCTGTTGAGGATATTATAAACAGAAAAACTATTATTATGATAATATAATCACGTTTAAACCATATGTAATACATCATTCAATGTATTGCATGTCAAGCCTGTGAAGTAGTGAAATAATTAATCTCCTGGTTCATAACATCGAGTTACGCTCGTGGCTCGAATTATATCCTAGACGTAACAAACACGCGTTGTATTTATCGTAGGATTTAATTTAATTGTGAGTTCAATTTCAATCTACCACATCGAACAATGGAAACCAATTTATGATCCATTATAATATTCCAATAAATTATATACTTTAATAATCACGCACGTTAAATAAATATTTTAAACAGATTTTTACTGAATAAAAAGATATATCGTTTTCATTATTTTTCATTTCAAGCGTTATGGTCATCTAATTTCATCTAATGACAAAAGCACTACTTAATTAACTTAATTAATAGCATGAACATAATTAAAAGATTTCAATTTNTGAAAAATAATAATAACTGCTTATTGTAGATGAAGCAGACGAATAAGAATAATTTATTTGGAGAAAAGGATAATTATATATTGGGTGTGCGACATAGATCTGGAAAACATATCCGTCATCGCACTGTAATAACCGTACAGTTTTCTTAAGATTTTATTTAATTTTTGACTGTTCCTACACTGGTTGTTAACTTAATTAATTAAGTCGAGAAAAAAAGGATTAAACTAATAATAATAATTTTAGGCGAAAATTTCAAAAGGTGTCCTGTGTCGCCGGTTGGTGGAAATAATGTTAACAGACTGACCGTTACGATGACCGGGCTAGTAGTTCGTAAACGAAGCGCATCGACATCGACTTACGACACGTTACGCTCCAATGCCGTTCTATTTTTGCAGGACGCGAAATTTTTCAGTATCATGGTTGTTCGAGTGCGAGTTTACGCTTGCACGTGTTATGAGTTCCATTTCACGATCAGACGTTCGGCGTTCAGTTCCGGTAATCCAAAGTGGCGCGCGCATGTGCAGTCCGAGGATCTCGCAAACGTTATCCTCAAGCATACTGCGGATACGCCGGCCAGCTGGAGTTTCTCATATGCGAGAGACCACGATAATGGAGATTACTAACCGATCTGACGTCCCGACAACCTGCCATGTACACTGGCTTATCTCCTGTTGATGGCTACTGACTCGCGAATGCGATACTTTGTCGTGGTCTTATCGAGCCAGTGCTATTAGATAGCGCTTCGATTTAGATTGTGGTGACAATTTGCGCTCGAAACTTCATATAGAGATAGAGCAGCATGCGCTGGGATTTAGAAGATTTTTTCGAGCGAAAATATGTAGAAAATTAATTCGATTTAATTTCAGTAACCCTTCAACATATTAGACCAAATTGTTACATATGATAACTGTTAATAACAAATAAGCCATACTTAATAATTAAAGACGACTCAAAAGTGTGTAACTATTGTAAATGCAATTTCTCAGTTGAACTTTTTTTAAACTGTGGGAACTTAAACTTAAACTTTCATAATAGATCCAAATTTCGCCTCCCCATTGACGATAAGACCCATTCTATACTGAATAATAAAGAACTATGTAAAAATCTTGTTTATTTTCTCGAATTTNACCATTTTTTTCAAAACTCCGCTATTTTGTCAGATTTAATATTTTTCAAATATCCTGTTTTAACGTACGAAGAATATCTTCTAGTTTGACAACGTTAACAATCTTTTTTTCATTTTGGACACTGCAGTGGATGCACTCTTTTTGGCGTCTCGAGAGATAGCGTATAAGTCGGGCGTACTTCAATATTTTTGTACAAAAAACTTATTTTGTGCAGTTCAATTATAGGCAAACACATTCTTAAAGTTTAAAAACATTCGCTGGAACACTTTGTATAAAAAGAATTTCCTGAAGTCACCTAAATTTTGAGCGTTCACACTGGTATAGCCCCTTAAAATATTAATACATGAGAAGAGGTGATTCATATAAAGAATTATTGGAAACTGTAACAAAATATCAATTTTTTAATCTTTTGTTTCAGAACAATCGCCGACCTATCCAACGGCAAGAATAATAGGTGAGTTAATTTAAAAGTTTCTACTGAACCTTTATAGAAATTGACAAAGCAAAACTACTTCTTTATTGAAACATTCTGTGGTGCAAATAAGCTATTCTCGTTGAAACCATTGATGTTTTACGAGAAACATTTAAATACACCGGCATGATTTGATTGTATTTCCGTGGCACGGAACAAATATTTTGACAAAAGAACATAAATATTCTGTCCGTCTCGGATATCATTTGGGAAAAACCAAAAATATTTCCTGTATCTTTTTATTGTAAATAAACTGCAACTGCCTTGGCAACGAGCGATTGGGTTGGGTTTTGAGACACGGCCCACCTGGTCGCTATCGTATCGAACAAAAATCAGGCTTGACTATGCGGTGTGTATTGCTTTTTTTTGGAACTGACCAAAAACCTAGCGACCATTCTGGCGGAAAATCGAATATCGCTGATACTCCTTTTATAGTAGCTATCAACGTTCAACAACTGAACATTAGTCGTGAAAAATCTTGAGATTCCGTGACAGAAATCAACTATTGATCGTAAGCATTAAATATGTATAATAGATGAACATGCAAATACGAATCAATTATTATTAGAATTTTGCATGGATACGATAACTATAGACGTACTCTTGGTTTAAGAAATTATTATTGTATTATATGATCTTCAGAAGTTCTATATCTATTTTTAGTCCTGAGAGAAAATTATAAAATTATGAAATCTTTAATTATAATGTTGAGTGAGTGGTCCATATTGGAATACTGATAAGACCAGATCGAACTGCCGCCAGCTGTTCTAAAATTAGAATCTTCAAGCTATGCCTGGGTACGGACAATGAGTAATGGGAGAATAGCAGTGAAACAGGTATCGGAGTCGACATACTTCATAGCATTCTGAATAAACTATGAATTTTTCTTATCGTTCCATATTTCTTTCGAGTTGCTTGTCCTGGGGCTTGAAACGCATCTTTGTTTTATTACACGGGAAACTTATGATTCTCGTTACATCTCTTATGGCTCTGCAATGAATATTTCCTATGCCGAGTTCTGATCTAAAGTGAATTTTACTTTGTATTTTAAAAAAAGACCTCGAAATTCAGCAAAATAAATTTCATTCAGGCTTCTGCCCTCAAGAAACTTATTTCAAACGTTTCGTAGCCTCACTGAAGTTAGCACCCCTTTTTTCGATTTTTGAAATTTTAAAAGTTGTTCCAGGTTGTTCTATGGTTGTTCTACATTGTTCCAGAGTTTCAAGTCGAAAAACTGAAAATTAGGGCGGGAAACCAAAAAAATGTGATTTTTTTCGCAGCACCCCATTTTTCGAAAAACTTGATTTTTTTTGGTGTTCCAGGTTGTTCTAGTTGTTCCGAACATTGTTCCAAAGTATTATTTCAATCAAACGAATATTTAAAAAGATATGGTAAAAAAACGAAATCGCGACCGGAACACTAATTTTGCATTTTCTGTAGGTATTTCATTCGATATCGNATTTCGTTTTTTTACCATATCTTTTTAAGTATTCGTTTGATTGAAATAATACTTTGGAACAATGTTCGGAACAACTAGAACAACCTGGAACACCAAAAAAAATCAAGTTTTTCGAAAAATGGGGTGCTGCGAAAAAAATCACATTTTTTTGGTTTCCCGCTCTAATTTTCAGTTTTTCGACTTGAAACTCTGGAACAATGTAGAACAACCATAGAACAACCTGGAACAACTTTTAAAATTTCAAAAATCGAAAAAAGGGGTGCTAACTTCAATGAGGCCGTTTCGTATCAAACTTTTCTATAATATTATTCAAGAGATAGCTTATACTTAGAGAGATTTTATCAGATCCAGTCGGTTTTCGGTTGGTATGTGTTTTACACGCAAGCGTCTCGCAGTGCAGTACAAGCGAGCTTTAATACCGCGAGTATATGGTCGAGGTGTCTTCGAGAGCGACACGGATTCTCAATGGTTAGGGCAAGGTTTACACGGCTGCGGTATTTTATTGCGGAACGCACTCGAAAACCCTCGAAGGGGGTCGGGGAGTCGATTGTAATAGGAGAACGCGCGCGAACGAACCCGAGTTGTGTCGCAAGTACGATCCGCATCTGTTCGCAACCGAATAAGCATATGTTCCCGCGTCGAGTGTTTGTTCCCGACCAAGTATTGTCAGCGTGGAATTCGCATACGTGGAAGGGTACCAGAAAATTGCGTTTCTGTTGCTCTAAACTTCAACTCATTCATTCTTAGTTTATTCCAACAATATAATAATATTTTTATTTTCTCTATATTCTGTTAAAGTCGTACATCTTCTTAGTAGATATTATATTTGTAAAATAGATTTACACATGTACGCTATATGAGTTCCCCGTTGTACAAATTTTACCTGATCTTCAGATAGTCATAATCTATAAATGTATTACAAACAATCCCACATATTAAGTTCCAAATATTATTATTAGTATATCTTGCTGGTATTATGTTAGTGCTATCATGTTCGCTCAAGAATATCTCCCAAAGACGAAACCTACGATGTTGANCGTGCAAATAATATATGCAGTTTTGTTTTCGAATATTAATTCCGTCAAGTATTGACATTAGTTTTCAGGCTAGAAGTATCGCAAATTACATTACGTNAGGTTATACATAGGTGTCATCGTTTCATCCGCTTCTGTCTTATCTTTTCGCCCCGCGGGCTGAGGTTGGCTCGTCTTTGTTTCATCCTTCCTTGCATCCTTCCTTCCTCGGAGGCCGCAGCGCCGTAGGGCTCCACGTTGCAGCTCACGGTGGCCGCTGTTTGTCTTCAGCCGTGAGCTTTTGTGTTTGCGCAAGCTCTGCCATATCCGCGTACAGAGGAGCACCAGGAGCGGCAGGCTGATTCGAGCCGGGCGTATTGCGCCGCGGCCA
Organism: Ceratina japonica; assembly: GCA_019453355.1. Classification (NCBI taxonomy): domain Eukaryota; kingdom Metazoa; phylum Arthropoda; class Insecta; order Hymenoptera; family Apidae; genus Ceratina; species Ceratina japonica. The sequence goes on from SMSR01008337.1 coordinate 79,805, forward strand.
GACGCTCCCGTCGGAGATGTCCTCTATTTATTTAGTTTTTACTGCCAGCCCCGTGCACCCGGCAAGATGCTTAATTACCGTAAGCCCGCAGCACATCGTTGCCCGCCCTTTAAAAATATTTCCTCAAGGAGAAACTGCGTCAGGATTTTCTCACTCAGGTGGACCAGAAGAGGATTTGTTTTTTTCCTCGGATCTTGCGGTTTCCTCCGTGCCAGTAAATCATATTCCCCGCTTCTTTGACCGACGGAATACGTTCCTCTATTTTTAATTTATAATTTCGAAACTGTTTATAAATAATATCTCTTTTAATTGACTCACTGTCCGAAGGTTTAATTATTTAATTACATAATAACCGCTGAACAATTCAAAGCCCAAACAGTCGAAGTCGATGTGTAAACAAAGTATATTGAATTAGTGAATATCCATTTGACCAGATAATTTGCAAACTATTATCAAAATCACGTTATAATTGCGCGGGGAGAAATAAAACACGATTAAAAACTACTAAATTGACTAAAAATGTAGGTTTACGCCATTCGATTCTACGTTCTTATTTCTTAGAGATGCACAACAAAATTCGTTTTGTGACTGAAAGGAACGTGTAAAACTATCAGAACCACATTAAAAGAGAAGTGAGTGGCCGAAACTAACACATTTTTGCACAGCCAACCCGCAACGCGTTGNCTGAACAATTCAAAGCCCAAACAGTCGAAGTCGATGTGTAAACAAAGTATATTGAATTAGTGAATATCCATTTGACCAGATAATTTGCAAACTATTATCAAAATCACGTTATAATTGCGCGGGGAGAAATAAAACACGATTAAAAACTACTAAATTGACTAAAAATGTAGGTTTACGCCATTCGATTCTACGTTCTTATTTCTTAGAGATGCACAACAAAATTCGTTTTGTGACTGAAAGGAACGTGTAAAACTATCAGAACCACATTAAAAGAGAAGTGAGTGGCCGAAACTAACACATTTTTGCACAGCCAACCCGCAACGCGTTGGAAAAAATTATGACGCGTTAAAAAGTGAACGGCTGCAGACGAGACGACTGTTGGCGAGGATAGCTTTTGCAATTACCGATATCATCTGCGTAATCCAACGCGTCGCGTCGATGACGCGCTCGGTAATACGCGATCGTTGTTTATACTCGCCTTGCAAACGGTATCGCTCGGCGACTGGCGTTTCGCCAAATTTCCACCCCTCTTTTTCCCACCATCCTCCTCCCTACGCGCCTGTGTATGCATGTAGCTTTCCCTTCCGCGCGCCACCGAGACCGTCTGTATAGACGCCCAGGGCCAGCCGCGTTATCAAACGGTTTATATCGGTATTTTGCAAAATTTGTGGCGCCACCGCTTGCGAGTGGAGTGGCCGAGTGAAGCGGATAACGAGGTGGCCCCCCAGCTCCGGTGGATCGCGCCAAAAAGGTATCGGAACGATGTATTATCACGTTTAATCTATGCCCTTTCGCCCCGTTCCAGGGATTTCGCCCCCTGTCCTCTTCCCTTTCGCTGGCTAGTACACGGCCACCTTCGAAACGGGCGATTATTCTTTAAAACATGATAAAAAGTGGAGCTTGGGATATCGCGTGACCGGACAAAAATGTGGCCGTCGAGCTTGAAATCTAGCTGCTTCGGGGTAGAATTTTAAAAAGCCAAGAGGAGAATGGAAGAGTTAGGGAAAGAGTAGATAGTACTTTCTACCACTGCCATTAAACCGATTCGTAGTTATATATAATCGGAATGAATCTTCCATATTAATTCCAAGAACTCTTTAAAGCCATCTCACGGAGTCCGTACTCGAGAGTGTTTGCTCAGCCCAATGAGCGAGATTAAGGATCGCGAACACGCGTTGCGATCCGATCTTGACGTACGTCTTCCCTGGCCCTTCATCCATTTCCAGTACACGTTCGTTTGATTCCCATTAAATACTAATTAATACGACCGTGCTTTTTTCCGATTGGGAGGTAACTAGAATGGGCAGAAAACCGATCACAGGCAAACACTCAGCACTTTATGCATTATTAAACGGATAATCTCAGATAAAACTGCATTATTGATGCGACATCTCGTCCGAGAGAGACGTGGATGATTTATAGAACGTGTTTTATCAAATTCCTGCGCGAGTTCTAATTTTAAGCTACAACGTGGTTTAAATAGAAGAATAAACTCTTAAAAAACATCGTTGGTAATTTAAGTCAGATCAACGAATTAAACATTTTCTCGTCGATCAAGAAATATTTCTGTCACTTCATTTATTCCTAGACTATGCACGTACTTATAATTAGTATTTTCAGTATTCCGTACACTTGACAGTCTTCGTAATGAGGTTTTTTCCCGTTCCTTTGTCCCCGACCGTACTTGAATATTTATCCAAGTTAAACCGAGATGAATTTAATAAATACGTTATGATTTAATCGTGCGCTTGCGGATCGAGGGGCTCGAGATTACGTGCCTAAGGGATCGAGTAAAGAAGGGCGAGCACACAACTGCGAAATGAAAAAGGAACAATACGAATACCATTTAAAAAGTTAATGAGGAATTCTGTAGAGTAATGAAAGACACACTGCAAATGAGAGAGGGCTGAAGTTACGGTATTGTTTAAGTGTAATCGCGTTACGTGCCAAATTAAGAGAACAACTTGTCCAGAGTCTCGACTACTCCTGCTTTGGGTGAGCGATCTGATTAAATAACTCAAGCTCAATCATTGTAATTTACCTGTGCGTATTTTCAAGAACGTACCTCGCTTTTGATCTTTACTCAACAATTGCATGTCCAAATGGTAATAAGAAATTCCTTCACTAAAAATGTGTGCGCATAATTCAAGAAGTAACTGAAACTTCCATCTTGGTTTAAGATCTATTCTTTTAACGAATTTCTTTGAGCATTTTGTTATATTAAACGCCAGTCCTGCGTAGCCGATTCTTTAACTCGGAAACAGAAGGCGTCGCGTCGCGTCTGAACGCGAGCTGAGATCCCTTGAAGTTGAAACGATAATTTGCTCAAAGGCAAACGGCGACGCGACAGTTCCAGTTCCTCTTCTCGGTCACGAGACAATATCCTTTATCTCTGCGCCGTTTCGCTGTTATCAAGAACGAACGTACGGGGTATAACTGGCACGGGTCCCAAGATTCCGCGGGTAACACCGGCCGAAAAAGAAAGGAGCCGTAGTTCAAGAGATAATGTTAATATCCGGCTCGGTTTTCTAATTGCCAATTATTTCAGCTTACTCCGTTCTTTGTTCAGCGGCGTTATCCCGGTCACTACCGGTCGGGATTCCCCGAAGAATCTTCGAATACTCCCTACCTGCCTCCTCTGTGCTCCTTTATGCAACCGTCGAGAGAAACGGCATTCGTTACAGTGAACGATATCGGAGAAAAGTGCTCCCCTCATTTGGTGAAATTTTCTCGGTCCAAGTCGTGAGTTCCAGATCAGATCCTCATTCGATGAGCTTTTCCCGCAAAACTATCATATCGCGTTAGCTGGGTTTCACAAGCTCCTATTCGCTGCGACTTGAATAACTATTAACTTAACTGTCATTGCACATGCTTCGAAAAGGACATGATATTTCTAAAGAAATTCTCGGATTAAGTATTTTTGAAATACATTATAATATTTCAAGTAACTTGTGCTTATACATGTAAAATTGCGAGGGCAAAGAGTGTAATTAACATCTGAAATCTTGATCGCCTGGGTCCACAATCTGGAGCAGAGTCCGTCAAAACATGAGGACGTTCTTACTTTTTCATCCTAGGTTAAAGCAAAACAGTAGCCCTCGTTTACGGAAACCGCAGTAAGAGCTGCGTGGTTTTTTCCTCGGTTCTGTTGAACCAAGAAACCTGCGGACGTGCGATTTATTATCTTGCAGCAGAGAGACGTCCACTCGCGAACGAATTGCTCCCTCGTAAGTTTTTCGTAAGGCAATCGGCGAAAAAAGCTGGACTATAGATTTCGCGATCGGTGAGACAATGCAATTAATGACTAGACAGAGAAGTTTTTCACTTGCAGCTTTTTTAACCTTTTCCTCTGAAATAATGCATTTACGTCAATAATTTAAATCACAATACCGTATGGAAAGTATGTAGGTTAATGAAACGAATACGGGGACAACGGAGAAGACAAAAGTATGTATATGTACGTAGGTTCATGTTCAACAATATTAAAGAGGTATCATTGTGACATTGAAATGTGGTTTGTTCTCACATTTTTTGTTTGCACTTCTTTTGTCTTTTATTCAAAGTCATATGTATGTCGAATAAACGTCGTGAACTCTATGAATCGTGTTATTAAAAAACTTCCCCAAAATACTGATTGATTTTAAGAAAACATAATTGAAATCGTATAGAAGTTCAGAATAAGTGATTAGGGAAGATATTAAGTTTATAGCGTACAACCCGTAAAACACTCGACAGCAATGAACATAGTGAGTATGCGAAGAAGGGAGTGAAGTGGACATGACGATAATGTCGTGTTATATCNCTACAACCCGTAAAACACTCGACAGCAATGAACGTAGTGATTATGCGAAGAAGGGAGTGAAGTGGACATGACGATAATGTCGTGTTATATCAGTTGATTATAGCTCTAAAAAATAAGCGAAGGCTCAGGGAACGGTGTGTGTTTTATCTGAAGAAATCAGAAATAAAAAAAGAGTTACGTTCATTTGCATTTAGACAAAATTGTTATTGATTTAATTAATGTGTAGATATACCAATATATTTTATGTTATGCAGTGTGGCAAACTATATGGAATAAATAATACATAAATGTTACAATAGAAATGATGGAACAAAATTACTACAACCAGTATGCAAGAACAGTTGTCATTAAGTTTAAACATGAAATTGTTGACAAAGCAAGTACCTTTTGTTTTCTACATGTTCCCTCATGTCGTCTTGTTTCTTGCACCCACAATGCGAAGTTACCTACATAAAAATAACAAGACTAGAGAAAGTAGGACAAAGCAGAACTTTTTCCTGCATCTCATTTGGTGTTCTGGCTCAGCGGCAACTATGCAAAACATAAATTTCCGGAAAACTTCTTGTTGCGCCGAGCCAGGTGAAAGCCTTTTAATCTTAAAAGTCTTGCCGGTATATACACATACAAATATGACCTAATTTCAACAAATCGCATATGCGAGCGAAACGTTCTGGGTGCTTTGCCCGTTCTGCGTGCATGCCGTCGTCCAATATTATCGATAATTTTAGTCTAACACTTCGCTGAAGCGTTTCGCTATTACTGGATGTTGCGTAAATGATGGATTTTAGAGGCTTCCTTAATTAATAATGGAGTGGATTCAGATACAGGGATTGCACAGCTCAAGCAATTGGTCCTTCTCGTTCCACCCGTTTAGCACTGAGCAGCATATACACATAGTCTGTAGCTGTAGTTCTAGCTTCTCGGCTAGAGAGAGGCGGTGCATGCATAGCTCGAATTAGATTTACATCACAAATGGTAGTCGACGTGCGGGGCAGGAGACTGTTGCATTTAAGACGTTAGGCTGCAATTATACGTTGAGTTACTTGCTTTGCCATTACTAAGACACGTGTGTATACTTCAAATTATGTTGGGTTTTCAATTTCCTTAAGTCAATAAATAACTTACATACACACATCCACACACACACACACATTTGCTGTCATTGAAATCACTTAATTAGAGCACATTACAAGTAATTGATCGTTTCCTGTTTCAATCATTAATTTGCATATGATGCTTTCTATGGCAGCTTTCATACAGCACCAATTGATGTACTGTCCATCAAATATTATGATATGAATTTATGCTGTCAATTAAACGTTGAAACATGAACAGAACAATGAATTTTCTTAATATAGACACTTTATTGGATTTCGTCGGCTACTATACATATGTCAAGAGTAATTCTATTTTCTAAATATATTTATATGAAATTCTCTTTTAGAATATCATTGTTGGGATAGGAACTTGTATCACCGATTTATTAAATGATAACCTTCTCACTTCAAATAATATTGCAATTTTAGAAAGATTTTTTATTACTTTTGGTGTTACTTTTTATTGATTGACTCTCAGTTGTGTGATAAACTGTAAATTCTTATCCAATTAGGTTGGGACGATGAAAAAGTCGTGATTATCAGGGAGGAAGTCAAATTCTTTCACGCCAATCAGATCTTTCTTCCTGCTCAGGAAAACTTCGAACGAGGCTTGAGAAAAAGTTTATTGATGAAGGTAATGGAACTTTTAAAGTAGGTCGACCGAAGTATATAAATAAATGTCACATAATATTTCCGAAGTATTTTCGAGAACATCATTGAAAGCTGAAAGCTCAACAGCATTATTCTATAGCATTGCAAAATGAATGCGAAGGAAGCTTTTTGTCGGAGCACAAATTAATTACAGTTTTATTAACTAATCGATGAACCGCGATATGGTTAAATAAAACGTCAAATTCAACTATGAAAAAAGAAGAATAATATTGATGAATAAATAAAAATGAAAAATATAAACTTAATACAGATTTCAGTTCGAGATTCAATTTAAAGATCCGAATATGAATTCGATTCGAATTTCCAAACAAGACACTCCTAGATAATTAAGATTTCTGGCATTTCGAGATTTGGTCTAGGTACAACTAACCCAGTCCTCAAGACAAACGAGAAGTCAAAACGAACACGAATGGCATTCAGTTCAACGGGAATTGCTTTCTCGTGTCACTGCGCTAACGACGGGCAAACAAACGAATGAGAACACACTTCATGCGTTCACAAATATTTTCAGCGCGACTCCAGTCATACGTATTAAGAATGATGCGGTGATTACAGCAGGCGCGTGTAAGGGTGTTCGACGATCGAGTTAGGGGGCCCGACGCTGTTTAATCCCGCGGAACAACCGCAATCGGATTTCGCGGCAACGATTATGCCGTGTCCGGACCGCAAAGGCGCTTTGCCCCAGAACGCATCCGCAGCCGCGTTGAGTTTCGTACCGACAAGTGGGGCGAAGACACTTGAAGCATCATTCACGGAGCTGACGAGCGAGTTACGTTAATGACGGTGTTTTGCCGTCAGCTCCGCGTGCATCCGTTACGCGTATGTGTACATACATATACATGTATGTATATACGCAACCGGACAAGAAACAGCAGCCAACTGCGAGGATAATTATGCGGTAGCTTCCAATTACGAGCAAGACCAAACCAAAATACACCCCTTTTTTCTTCTAACTTCCATACTGGAAGTCACTGTTCTTGTTCGAGAAGCACAATCTTCGTTGTGTCCTATTCTATTCGTAATAGTTAAAGCACACTTCCTTTGAGTAAATCGGAGCTTTCAGCGGATAAGGTTGAGTACTGTCCTTTAATAGAATTTTACGTCGGGACTATTTTCTCGAATTAAGTTAATTAATTTCTTACGTAAGAGGTTTCCTTCAGATTAAGTTAATTGAATGCAGTTACTGGTTAAGCTAGATAATTGTACAAGAGCTGCCTTTAATAGGCTAATTATAAAGAACTAATGCAAACGTCTAGTACTGATACCATAATTCGGAAGCGATTCGATATAATGCACAATTGAACCATGAAACACGTAGACTTTAAACGTATTGTACCATGGGCACAATAACCTCCTCGGCGAAGATGTTCCTAGTAAATCAACAGCGAGCCTGGGTCTCTTTGCTTCATTAAGCAAAGTGTAGCGAGCTCGCGAGCACGATAAAATCGAACGAACGACTTTCCATCGGCTTTAACAAACACCACCATCAACGATCGCAATCGTCCATCCATCCACTATCGTCAATTCGGCGGAAGCGCATGCATTTCTCGCACGATAACCTTTGTCGTGAATTTTATAAAAGCAAAACCGGGTCGAATAAACAGCCTCAGCCCGGATTTGTTCGTGTACAAATATTCGCCGATGAGATTCACCGTAGATCGAGTTCTTTTACCGTCGCGTTCACTACCGATCGAACAATGCTGGGTATGTGGAACGCAGATTAAACTCCTGATTGCGATGTTTAATTTTCCGATTTTTGAATTTGTCTCCATTCAAAGACATCCAAATGGAAGAGGACCGTCCTTGATTCGAATGTTGACGGATACTCGCATACTACTATTCAAACCATGTTATGTACATTTTACTACTAAGTAGATTCTTTTTGTCAGTCACGCGGCGTACCTAGATTGTCGATATGTACACATACCTCAAACGATTTTAAACCGATCGTGTTCCCACGTGCAAGTGAAACTGGTCCAAAATTGTTTGAGATATGTGTACATTAGATCAAGTATGACATGATAATCAGTAAAAATGGAAGAGAAACCCCGAGGAAGCTCTTCACACCTCAAATTTCAAGGATGCTGATTCTAATGTTTTACAGGAGACTGCTTTTTCAAGACTGTCTTTCACTGATTAGAAAACAAGAGTAGGTAACATTATTTTTTCTTACATAAAATTTCAGAATTGTTCTAATGTGTCCAATTTAATATCTTAACATTGTGAGTCAGTAAAATATTCTTGAAAAATAAACACTGTCAATTATAACTACTATAGAAAGCTCTGAGAAAATAATGTATTAAAAACAACTTATAATAANCGTGAGTCAGTAAAATATTCTTGAAAAATAAACACTGTCAATTATAATTACTATAGAAAGCTCTGAGAAAATAATGTATTAAAAACAACTTATAATAAAACATTAAATATTGTATACCTGACACTCCAAATAATAAAAATATATAGATAATACAAGGTAGAATATGTACGTGGAAGTCTGCAAATGATATTTTTGATCTGCTGAAAAGATACTCCTAAAAATATATGTAACTGTAATCCCGAGATTACAAACGTATGCACATCCGAAGAGGATTAAAGTCATACATTCGACGATAGTTAATTAAAGAGCACATGTATTTTTATTAACTGGCCGATTGCCAGTTTCTCGTTAACAGTATTCAAACTCATTCTATTTCTTCCATTCATTCGATGAATTCCCTTTTACTTTCTACAACGTACTAAGGACATGAAAATGAAAAATGTTCCTAAATATTTAATTAAAATCGAAATAAACATGTATATAACAATTGTATTCTTTGTAATATTATGCACACAAATGTATTATATATATGTGTACTATTTCAAACTGTATTTCAAATAATATACCATTCTGATAACCGTCGGATTGATAGAGAATGTCCATTAAAGGGACAAATTGGGTTCAACAAGAAGGTATGGATAAAATCAATTGTAAATCAAATCGTGGGTGGAACCCATAAATCTGGTTTCGGGCAGACCCTGCGTTGGCGGGAGAGCCGGGGGTCGCGGCGTAACTTTATTCCCCATTTTATTTCGTCAACATGGTTCTGCCTCGCGTTTCATTTGCCAGCGAACTTCGTCCGCAGGCAAATTCCCAGCGTCAATTTCGATTTCCGCTTATTTCCAGGGGTAACGAGTGCGGGCTCTCTGCCCTCCGTCGGCGAGTTCCAACCTCAAAATTGTCTCTAACCGCGATCGAGTTCCAGCTGCGACGACTGTTCGCGAGAATCCTGGTTTTCGCGCTCCCTACGCGAAGCTGAAAAACTTTTACCGCTGCTTCACTCTAACGCTCGCTATTTATCTTTTTTACTGATAATCTCTCGCTCATGAAATAATGAATTAATTGATAAGGCTGAATTATTAAAATCATTTTCGATAAATCGATAATATAAAAGTTGATTGGTAATTTATGTTCATAAGCTGAACAGCGAATTATTTGAAATTGCATTTGCATAATTATATCAATATTAATTACGAAGTATTACGACAGAGGAATGAGAAGTCCGTAGCATTTCCGGCTGGCACAGAAGTGAGAAACAAAATCCATAGTTTATCAGCGAGAAAATTAAGTTAACCCATTTCTGACGACAGATTATTAATACTTCACGATTTCATATCGAGCAGTGAGTATGAGATCAATGATAACTGAAAGGAGTATAGTTAGCACAGAAATGACTCTTTCCCAGCAGATATGTGCTTCGAAGGATGTACAATTTTTATGGTAAAAAGTTTAATTCATAGAATACTGTACAGATTAAAAGTTTGTACGAAAATTTAACTCGCTCTGTAATGGATTATATAGTTTTGGTAAGTTTTTGGTCGCTGTTGAGGATGACACAGTTTTAATTCTCATGGAAAATCCTATCTAGTGAAACAGGGACTTATTTAATCCCGTCGCATCAAGCTTAACAAGCACACAAGTGCAACCAGTACATCGTAGCAGGTTTTGTTACTTTCATAAACTCGACCGGAGCTCAACTCCAGACTCGATAGGTTATAGATTTTAAGAGTACTTTACTTAAAGGAGCTTTAGTAAATTTTTGTAATAAAGCAGATGCGATACTCAATTACGTTGTGGTTGATATTATGGTTGAAATACTGATTCCGTATTATAAATTTCAAAATAGTGGTTGCACACATATGCACAAAAACCTGATTCATTAATTAATTAAACTTAATAGATTACAAATTAATTTACTATTTGTAGGTATAAAACTTCTGAGCAGTTTTGTCTTCAATTTAAGAGTAGATTATCTTGCAAGTTGAATTAGAACTAACTTCCGAACCTCAAGAAGTTCGGAATTATTAAGACACACAAACAAGTAACGTCTAATGCACATACTAACGCGAATATAGTTTACGATTTTAATAAGGTTGCCACGTAATGAAATTCTTTACTCAAGAATTCTATATATTTCAACTGAAAATTCTATTATGAAAAGATACTGCTCAGTAACCTCATTCAAAATTCATCGAAAACCTTCCAGATTAATTATAGACTCGTCAATCCTTTTTGTAATTTTACCAATAATTTCACCGTTGTCCCAATTTCCCAATTAGAATGTCATTTAACGTCATATTAATCAATTAGTCAATTAGTCGGTCGTACGACGATGTGATAATGTAATTGACGGAATGACAAGAATCATAATGGTGTAAATCAACTTTTGGCAAAATTCGCACTGCGTTCTTGAACAGACAAATGCTGATACGGTAGAAGAAAATGTGAAGCATATCCTAATTCATGTCTCTTATAAACTGCACGATACGATGTACATGTTAATAGAACTGCTGTACTATTCTTAGAACTTCCTCACTCTGAAGAGCGACTTATATCACTATGACTTTTACCCGTTCATATGACTGGCTGACACTTCTTATTTTCAATTATTTATAACTGGCCAAGATCTTTATAAAAATCGAAGTCGCTTTTCCTGTTAATAACGAAATCTCAGAAATAGAATTCAGTGGAAGAAGACGTACAAAGATGGTTTCAAAAGTTCCTATAATGTTTGAAGCATTTTCGATGGTCTGATGAAAAAGTTTCAAATGGGGATTAGTCAGTTCTCAATGTTGTACAAATTGCATCAGAACGATTTCATCCTTGTTTGACATTTTATTAGCACGTAGGTGTAAGATAAGACGAAATCCGGCCGGTACGGGGTGACGCAGCGCCTCGTTTCGATCGCAGTAGTTTCGCTCGGTGTACGAACCGGCGACGTCTAATCCATATCCGAGACAGGGATGAAATTTACTACTTTAATAACATGGGTTACCGGGTGCAACGCGCAGCCACATTCGCGTTACGCTCTTATGCATAGGTAGCCGCGTGACTCGTGCAGCCACAACTTGTCCGACAGTCGGGAACGATTTTGCGTATTTAGGTCAAATTGTGACCGTTGTTTGTTCACCACGGCCCCAGAGCCCACCCCGCGAAACAGACGCCCGATACGGTACTGGTAAAGTAGCGCCGTTTATTTAACTTTCGTATGTTACTCGGTAAATTGGTTTTATATGATATGCTAACGATGCTAACGATTTCCGCGAAACAACAGTGTACGCACCGTTTGCGAGCAACTAGTGTAACAGGGCAAATAGAAATATATACTCTTGCGTGGGTTCAAATATGAATATAAACGTAATTTAAATTTTACAATGGTTAGGGATCGAGAATAAATAGGGAAGGATCCTGAAGGATATGTAGGATTCTAGTAGAAAGGAGTATGATGGGATGAGACAATTCCAGTGTTAACTTTTAAGCAATAAAACTATAAATTTATAAACACAAATTTATAAACACAAATTTATAACAGAAATGAATATTCAAACGTTAAACTAAATGATAACAAAATATTATCAGAATTATTGTAAGATGTTCAAATAATAAGATTCACAAATATTATTCTATGTCCCATAAGTTGATGTAATTATTCAATTTACATAATACAAGATAGAGCCGACACATTCCTAATAGAATTGCTTTTCCTTTCCTTCAGGACGTTCAACGAAGTAGAAGTTTCATTTATACGTAAGACTACACAAATTCAGAAACTGATCTTCAATATTAAAAACAGATAATGTCATTACGTTGCACAAGGTATGCTTATGCTTGCAGACTATCGCAATTGGTCTTAGAATCCTTTTACTATTATTGCTCTTAAAATCGTTGATCTGAAGATGTCTAAAATTAATAAGATTATTCTAGCGTATGCGGACATTATTTTCGGAATAGGGAGAGGGCGGCCAATCACGATCACCTGTCGACGCTAAATCTTATAGAAAATCTGGATCTGAATCATGCTCATTAATTCGCTTGGCACCATAATGCTCGTGCACATCGAATCAATGTCTACTTGAGTTCTTATGAAACTTTCGCGATCCAGAGAAAGCTTACCCGCTTTACTTTTTATTTTATTTAACGTACAAACCATTGACAAACACTGGAGGCGGAATGTTAATCTGTCGATCGGTATAGAGCTCCCTGGATTGATTTTTGGAAGGGAGACTGCACGCCCGCGGTGATTTAATTAGTTAAATGGAAAGGACAGATCTCCCGTCCAGACCATTCGAGAGTATAGATACCACATGCATTTACATTCTACATGATGCAGTATGTGACAGTGTGTATAATGTAGGAAGAATGAAAGCCTATAACGGTACAACATCGTAATTTATCTCCCTCCAGGAATAATGTCTTCGATAAATCTATCAACATTAACTCATACTCGAAATCCAATAAGAACTCCGAAAGGGACGTTCAATACTCGTTGGATATCCGACCAAGAAAGACAGTTAACAATTCACTCCGTATCCACCCATACATTTTCAATTCTATACTCCCCGAATCCACTCTGGTTCCAATCGATCTCACGAGACGGTCTACCGAGGAAGATAAATGAAAAAGTGGGTGGTGAGGCGCGTCCTCCCGGCGCGGCGTGGAGTCCCTAATACACACGCATAAATTGCGAGGGTGCAGATTGGACCGAAGGTAACCGCTCCTTTATTTTCTTTACCTGAAACGGCGACGCGGGCGAAAAGAAAGGGGAAAAAAAGGAAAGGAAAGGCAAAGCGAGCCATGTGGGTGGAAGAAACGCGATGCGAGGGCCGGGGGTTGGAGGGAGGTAAGGTTAGGGTGGATCCTGGATACATAACGCAACGGATGGACAGGCAAGCTAAGGCTAGATAGGTAAGGCTATACTCGAAAGCTAAACTACTTTGCCCGGAGCGAGGCGGGGGTTACGGAGGCTTGAGTGCTAGCCGCTTGTTCTGTAATCCAATAGAGACCCTAAGACCTTTCCCAACCCACCAACACCGGCCCATGTGTACGTGTACACACCCGTTCCCGTGTGCACGTAAGCTACTACACACGCCAGATATCTATGGAAATTTCAATATGACGCGGACCAACGTCACGTCGACTCTACTCGCTTTTTCCATTGGATCATGCGACGAACGGGTAAAAACAATTCCGAACTGTTGGACTAGGTCTACGATGAAATGTGAGACAATCGTAATACTATTTATTTGGAATGTCTTTATCCTTCTGAATTCACATTTGCGTAATATAATTTCATATAATCTTTCTGAAAGTGACGTTGAGGTGCACACTTTTAAATGCGTTTATGTATGAGAAAAAAATCTTTTTCCTGCACCCTCCATGCATCAGTCTCCTTGCGCACAATTTCCTCTAACGCTTCGCGCATTCCACTATACTCACTCACACAAACAGAACAAATAGCCCACCCTTTATTTCCTAACGCATTTGCAAACAGACACGCCTCTACCGCAACCATGTTTCCACACGGCAAGCATGTAAACAAAAACACGAAACCGAGGAAAAAAAGGGAATCGAATCAACAGTACGCAAACGCGAGGCGAAGAAGGGCTCGACAATTCTCGGTTTGCGGGCGGTGTAAAATATGCGAAACGATACTCTTAGCGCGGGGCATTAATTTATAAATGGCACAATTTCATTAAGCATGTAAATAACGTAGGCGGAGGTTGGTTGGGAGGGAAATCAGAGTACCGTTCCCGTTCGCTAAACAAATGATCCGGCGCTTCGCGAGTTGGCCGGCGACGAATCTCGCTGGAGGACGCTCACTAAACGCGGCCGTGAGGATGCGAGGCGTTTTAGTGATAAATAACGTTACATTTGTAAGGTCGTTCAGCGAGAGGAATGCCACGTGCGGCCGCCACAAAAGAGATAATAACTCTTTAATGCTTGCATACCGCATAAATCTACGCGCAGCTCTCTTCTCTTCTGGACTATGTTCAAATAATTCGCCCATTATCGCAATCTGTGGGAGGAAACGTATATTTATCGCGATCCCTGACCTTTTGACCCGTATAATAATATTTTTTGTCGTCGTCCCACGTATTTTCAACTTAAATTCTCGTTTCGAACAGTTCCCACCTTTATCTTGCGCAAGCGATGGGTAATATGAATCTGATGCGTAGGAGGGTCGTTCGTGAAATGCTTTTGAACGTTTTGTTAAGGCAGTTTAAATATACAATAATCTTACTATTATTTTAAGGGAAAACGTTTATCCGTTAGCAAAAATCTGAAAAACAGTTTCAGTATTTGAAACGAAGATTGGACACTAACTTTTTCATTACAATTTAAAATATCACAAATTATATTCTTCTGTAAAATAGACGATATTTTTATGAATAACAAATTACGTGGTGAAAAATTGATAAGGTAAAGATTTGTCAATATTTCTTTAACGCAATAAAATATTCCAGAGACTTTTGCTCTAGACGTTAAGTAATCAACTACTTGAGGGACGTCTGTCGTTAATTGAATTAACAATCAGGTTTGGGAAAACTTGATATACTCCTACATAAAGCTTTTAAAAAGACGAGGTTAAATTCTTAAAGATAGAGGGAACCTAAGAAAAACGTTAGTAAAGAATATTCCGATGTATTTAACATTGCGTTTTATGACAAATTAACGCTATTTAGATAGCATGAAGCATTTGGCAATCTGATAAACTGTAAGAAATTCTTTTAATAGAAGCCAAATATTTACTGAAAGCACTTGAAAATCATTTTCCAATAACTGTGAGAAAATCAAAACAAATTATTCTGTGAGTATAGAAACATNGTTAGCAAAAATCTGAAAAACAGTTTCAGTATTTGAAACGAAGATTGGACACTAACTTTTTCATTACAATTTAAAATATCACAAATTATATTCTTCTGTAAAATAGACGATATTTTTATGAATAACAAATTACGTGGTGAAAAATTGATAAGGTAAAGATTTGTCAATATTTCTTTAACACAATAAAATATTCAAGAGACTTTTGCTCTAGACGTTAAGTAATCAACTACTTGAGGGACGTCTGTCGTTAATTGAATTAACAATCAGGTTTGGGAAAACTTGATATACTCCTACATAAAGCTTTTAAAAAGACGAGGTTAAATTCTTAAAGATAGAGGGAACCTAAGAAAAACGTTAGTAAAGAATATTCCGATGTATTTAACATTGCGTTTTATGACAAATTAACGCTATTTAGATAGCGTGAAGCATTTGGCAATCTGATAAACTGTAAGAAATTCTTTTAATAGAAGCCAAATATTTACTGAAAGCAGTTTACTTGAAAATCATTTTCCAATAACTGTGAGAAAGTCAAAACAAATTATTCTGTGAGTATAGAAACATGAGCGGTCTTGCTCATAAACTGTAATGTAAAATGTTTGAAACTTATTAAATTTTTTCTCAGATACCCGCAGTCTAAAAATGTAATTACGTCTGTTTATAAACTTTATCTAACAGTATAGATCTCATTAAAGTTTGATTATTAATTTTGTTATCGATAGGATTTCCTGAAAAATTAATTTGTGAGCTTTTTAAATTCACAACCTATCTTGGGAATTTGACCCACTTTCACCCACTAAGGGGATGAAAAGATATAAAGATGTAAAAGATATGTATATCTATAAAATCCTTAATGTCTTGGGTTTCTTTCGTGAAATGTTTCTATTCTATACATTTCCAATTTTATACACGATAATTATGAAGTGCGGACGAAACTGTAACGGGAGATGCTAATATTCTACATACACCACATTTTATTCTTTTAATTCTGAATTTATTAAATACAAAGTAAATTAGTTTGGAGTAAAGGAAATGAAATTAGTCGCATACAAACGTATTGAGTAGGATATACTTTGAATGTAGTGCAGTGTGGTCATCGAGGAAGATTCAGTATTGAAACTAGTAGTATAGCTCAACGACCGTTCGGACGAAAGATGCGCAGTAAATTCCTCTGGAAAGCAACGAATCTGAATTACATGGACAACAATCAAAGGCTCGCTGATAGATCCCCGATAACGGGGTGGATCTATACGGGAACTAGGTGGAATTCGTGGTATTAGAGGCCCATCTCACGTAGCAGCTCATCAGCAGTTGAATTGGCCACTCTGGCCTGGCATCGAGTTTTCTTGACCTGGAAAGTTCAAAACACTACTTCGTATGGTACGTGTGATTACGGAACATGTCATACTGAGGGTAATTTATTTGCTACCCCGCGCGCCCCTCTGCTTTCTCGTATCTTTTAACATCAAAGCCAGCTATAAATTTACTTTTGCACAGTACGTTGATGAAGTAATATTTACTAAACTCTTCCTCAGAAAATCATAACGTACCTTAATAATGACGAGTACCTTATTTGAATGATATAGATATTTATCATTTAATTGAAATTGGAAAAATTGTTATGGAAAAAGTGGGAAGCCTCTGAGACAAAAATTTTTTATCAACATAAGAGAATTATATTTCACAGTGCAGTATGGTAACTGAGACGGTAAAACAGAGAAGGGGTAAAAATGAGATAGGGTTGCCGTGCGGATGTTGATATTGCAGAGGGGTAGTTTTATAGCATACCGTCGGTAAGGAAGGAAGACGTTAAGGGTGGTTATTGCCGGTTGAGGCTCTTGAAAGACGCTCTAAGGGGTTGATAATAGTCATGCGATGGAGTTAGTTGTATCGATAGTATATTCTTAGATTTCATTCTATACTCTCTTAAAAATCTGATATAGGTATAATTATTATATTATTGTCTACATTATGTAGATAATCTTGTGAAAGCATATACATCAGTCCAAAATATTTTTGCAATAATCAAAATTTACAATTAAATTTTTGTTATATAGTTTTATTTAATTAAAAGTCGACTATTTGCAAATCCTGGCAATAGAATATTAAACTAACTTTTTAGCACATCTGCTCTTAAAAAAGATCATGTTTCCTTTTTCTAAATTTACAATTAGTTCGACTACAAAGACACAAAACGCGTTGCATTTTCTTATCAAACGGGTATGTTCTCGTTTAACCGGCGAGGCAGATAACGAGATTGCGTAGAAAGGGCACGGATTATAAGCCATATTGATAGAACATTTTCGTGGTACCGGACGAAGTAATCGGATCAATCAAACCGTGACGAAGTCGACAGAGCCAACATCGCAGTAATGCTCATAAAAGATTTTGAATGCGAACATCCTCTTTTCGTGATATTGATCTTGTTCACGGTCGTAGATACGTCCGCCTGCACGTGTCTCGCTTCGCAAACGCGATTCCTTCAAGTAGCACTAGCAAGCGTTGAGTCAGACTTAAGTCTGACTGCGCTTAGTCGCTTTTACTTCTTCTTTCTATCTCGCGATGGAGCTTCCCTTTTCTTCTCATGCACTGTGAGATTTATTATTGTATTAACTGAACGACTGTTTCATACGTGAGAATAGAAATGATGTAAATCACGTCGTACTCGTTTCTTAAAGTCAAAGTTATTTAACAATTTGCTGCCAAAAAATATTCATACCAGTTCATGGCACAATTAATATTCTTCGTATACCAAATTCAAAGATATGATTTTTTGCAAAAGCGTGACTTCTGCGTGAATATGAAACATTTATTCAGTTAACGTAACAATACCTAATCATGTTCGTACGTATTAATTTCTTCAGGGTCGGAATTATTTCCTTGAAAATTTATGTATATTAGTAATCAACTTACTTCGAAAAGTTTCCAAGCTTGTTGCCGGCCTCGAAAGAGCCAGTTTGATCTTCAAAAGATTAATTAAATACTTCAGTAAATTCATGTTTCATTAGCATACTTTCCTTTAATGTATATATTAT
Organism: Ceratina japonica; assembly: GCA_019453355.1. Taxonomy (NCBI): domain Eukaryota; kingdom Metazoa; phylum Arthropoda; class Insecta; order Hymenoptera; family Apidae; genus Ceratina; species Ceratina japonica. The sequence goes on from SMSR01008337.1 coordinate 98,237, forward strand.
GTATATATATATACACTGTTTATATGTATGCAAGTGTTGATATTTCGTGAGTANTGAAAGAGCCAGTTTGATCTTCAAAAGATTAATTAAATACTTCAGTAAATTCATGTTTCATTAGCATATTTCCCTTTAATGTATTTATATATTATGTATATATATACACTGTTTATATGTATGCAAGTGTTGATATTTCGTGAGTACGAATGGGAGTACGGATCACATTGAAATAAAGTTAGCATCGCTAACGTGTATGCACGAGGACAATGTATCACGTAACAGGACAGTGCCAACATAAATCGATGCCAGTGACAAGTGTGCACGCGATAAACACAACATTGCAGTCTAGAGAGACCCTGTTGTTGTACCTTGCCCTTGTGTTATCATTATCGCTCCGTCTTCACCTACGTTCTGAATTATCTATAGCCCAGACAGTGAGTCTGGCGTCAAGAAACAGTCATCGGGGCCGTGTGGCTATCTTCGCCGCGTAGCGATGTAAACGGAGGATAGAATATGCATGCTGTAATCGAGGGGCTGAATGGCAAAGGGCTCGAGCGCGGAATGGAAAGTAGAGACACGGTATATTGTGTAGGGGGGGGATTCTCGTCAAGTGATCGATGGGATTGTCATCGATGTCCAACAACACACGGAGACAATGCGAAGTGCGAAGAGTGATGCTTCCGTTAAAATTATTGTTCTTCGATTAGAAAATTTCTACACGATTATTTAACATTGGAAGTAAAATTATTCTGAATATTAATCATTAGTTCTTCTACGTATTTCATTTTCAGCGTCCTATGTATTATATTTCTAGTGATTGTCTGCTCTGTGCAATATAAATTTGAAGTAGCATCAATGAGGAACACCATATTATTGAATTAAGCAATCAGTACAGATATAATAACATTAGCCTTTCGAGGTACTGTCCAACGAAGGTAGGTATGATGAACGGGATTAAGGATTACCTGAAATTTTAATGGAACTTAAATGAAAAGCCCTCAACATAAAAATTTTTGCAACTCTTGTGTTTTATTCATTTCCTTTCCTTTAATCTCAAACCGTTTTACATTCTGCGCTTAATCCACCGCCTCTTCCCGCGACGGTTCACTTCATCTGATAAATTGACGAGCAACGAGACGCAAAGTAGGTATTAAAACGTCGGAGCACTTAACAAATTATAATTATACACCACTTGTACAAACGGGCCAGATGAAAATTATAAGTTATTCCAGGGATCTCGATTTTACTCCGTCAGACAGGACAGAGAAAAAAATGTAACAAAGTCATTCTGGCTCAAGCGTCGAATGCTCATTGTCTGCGTAGCCGTTGGAAAGAAATCTTGTAAATTCACCATGAATGCAAATGAAAATTTGATGTGTAATCCCATCGTTGATTTCGAGAACGATTCCATTTGGAATTTGATTGAAAAACTTGATTTCTCCGATCATTCTATTCGATTACCTTGGTATACATTCCAGTAAAATTTCATAAATAAAAACGTATGATGATAATGTTTCGTGGTTTGCTATTGCTATCCAGTGAAACGGAGAACAAAATATTGATTCCTAACGACATCTGTGAAACTCTATCACATAATCTTTGTTCTAGTGCTCTACTTTTATAAATCTTGTTCTCGTTGCACGTAATAGAATTTTATATTGCCTGAAAATTATTGGGACAAAACACATTGACTTTCTTTACTTCTTAAAAAGATTATAATATTTTTGCGTGATCGCAACATTTACGACTAACATCTCAAATCGAACTGTTAAGATGCATCGAGTTTTGAGTAAATCTCAAATCATTAACTCGTGAGAACCTATACTACAGACCCCACTATTGTTGATAAGACATGCACTCGCTTTACGATCACCCAACGATTTCGGATTAAAATGCGATGGAACGATTTTATTTCTATTAAAATAACGCAGAAACCATCGCGGATCCGAGCGAGAGGAGGTGGGAGTCGTCGCAAGCATAAAGTTAATCAGGCGAATAAAGCGATAACGACGGTCGTAAGTTGTTGCCGGTCGGCTTCGTTACCGCGTAACACAGTATTAAACGATCGTTACTGTCGTGATGTATGAAATTTGCGATAAAGTTAACGCTGTTATTATTGCTTTGCAACGAAACGAAGATTACAGAGATTACAGAAAAATTGCCGCCTTGCAATTAGATTAATGGGTTAAATTAGGTTATAACACTAAGTATAATAAACTACGGTCGATGATTAGTTGGAATAACATCTCTATATATGTATATGTGTATTGAAATTTTTGTCGAACTAGGAGACGAGTGACTAATTTTATGCAATGCTGCGAAAATCGAATAAAATATGGAATACTCGACGAGATATGGAAACCAACTAAGTATACATATCTATAATCGCATACAGAAAATAAACATCGTCATTAGCGCGACGTCGTTGACCGACAGACGCATAAAGCTTCTTCGCATGCATAAACGCCTCGTTCCTCTACAGACGCGAACAAAATGCGAAAAAGAGACGCTGAGGAGAAAAGTGAAAGCTTGAGGAAGGAGACGTCCACGAAACGAAGACAGAGAACTAGAAGGGCGATATTTGCGCCTTCGCTGACATACGAAGAAGAAAGAAAGAAAGAAAAAAAAGGCATTCTAGCCTTTCGCGTTCCTCGCATTTCTTTTTCCAGTGACATTGGAGAGTGATTAAAAACTTGATCCCGTCGCGACGCTCTATCTTTATTCGTCCGTCTCTCTTCGTCCTTGAGCTCCTTCCAACTACCCTTCGCCGTCTCCCAACCCCATCGCTGCGTCTTTCGTTTACGATATAGGAGGGCGGACAATATGGCGGAGTAATTGTTGTTCAAAGAGAACCGAGGCAGATAGACGACGACGGAACGAGGAATGGAGGAATGGTCGTGGGGCAACGGCAATACTGGCACGAGAAATCGAGGGAGCGAGAGAGACCGAAGGAGGTCCGATAGTGTCAGATTACTGCCAGTATTGTGAAGTCCAGACGCGGAGAAGAACGAAAGAAAGGAGAAACGCCGGCACTAGCAGCAGTCGTTCTAAGGGAGAGGAGAGCGAGAGAGCGAGGGAACGTGGGGGGGGAGGGCGCTCAGGGAGGAGCGGAGGAAGAAGTTATTAGAAATACCGGAAGAGAGTACAATACCAGCTAGCTTGAAGTAAAAGAGTAAGAACGCGAAGGTAGGTAGGTTTACCCTCATTCCTCGGTAACCTCTCCTCGTCGTCGTTTTCGGCATCTTGCAGCGTGCCGCGTCGCCCCGGTAGGCTTTCCAGGCAGACAACGAGAGCCTTGAAAGATAGAAAATGATGGAAGAACTAGGGTCAGGAGAGAAAAAAAAAATGCTAGACGAAGAAAAGTCTACAACATTGGAAAGAGGAACGGGAAAGGAAAGAAGTCTTTACTTGCAGCGATTTATGTATTTCGCGTACACGTACAGGGATGCGTCGGCGGCGGAGCCAGCCGAGTAGAAAAATGTGATATTTCTTGACAAATGAACGACGCCGACTCATGGCAGAGATTCACGTTTAAATGCGATTGTTTATTTCGTGCTCGATTACTCCCTAATACCAATTTGTGATATTTTGTGGCATCGACTGATACGTTGTTTTCCTTCCTTTCTTCCATTCCGCTCTACTCGCTGCTTTTCTTTTTTATGTCTATCGACGGGGGAGGATCAACGCGCGATTTATCGGCACAGTAATATTTGTGAGCTTGTCGGTGGTTGTTGCGCAGAATCGAGGAAAGAGGGACTCGCGATCGTCGCCGATGGTGGATTAATTGCGATCCTCCGCGAGCCCGTAATTAAGTCTACTTTAACATGATAATTTCGATGAACACTTTAATGAAGCATTCGCTCGTTTTAATAACCGAGTCGATTATATTTTATACGACGAGATTATTGCGCCACGTTCATGATTTACAGGTCAATCAACGTAATTTTTGCTGCGACGAGATTTGTAATGGCTACTGGAATTGAGCGTTGCTAATTCAATTGCCTGAGCTAGTGACAGGACACGCGGGGATTTATTTCGGAAGAGCGAAGAAATCAACTGTGGAAACGGTGATTTTCACAGATGAAACTAATCGCATTTATTTTCTCTTACGAGATCTTTTGAGCACTTCATCCGATAACAATGAGATATCGCTGCTTACGTTTCTATCTACCAGTGTCTATCTTTTGCTACGCTCCGCAATCTCTTACCCTTCACTTTCTTTGGGCTAAGTAGGCAACATCCCTTTGGATGAACGATTTCCCTCGTTTCACACTCACCGAGTCCCTTGCTTCCCCCTGGTCCCTTCCTTTTTACAAGTATTCTTTTGTCGCGGATACTCAGACTGAGCGACGCGTCGAAGAGTCGGCGCTTATCGCGAGAGGCTGCTCGCGAAAAGGTTACGGCTACTTGTTGACATCGTTTTGGGGCGTGTTAAGAGATAGGCACGCGATACGCGGCGTTTCGGTGTACACAGCGTAGAATTGAGTATACTCTTTTCTTAAAAAATCAAATATTATACTTTTTCCAAAAAATGAAATTAATCGCTGCAGTTGCAAATTTGCAAAATGCGGTCAATTAAAGTTTATTTAAATGTTGTCCCAATGAAACTTTTAATTACATTATAACACTTGTTCTAATCGAGAGGACGTTTAATTAAAAATGAGTCAGAAAATTTGTATAATTGGAATGAGTGATTAAAAAGATTCAGAATCGCGTGAAGATTAACAGGCGGAGGTGTCCTTTCGATCCTCTTTAGAACGCAAAATGCAATTAGGGGCGAAATCATAGCACGATCGGGGGTTGAAAGTTTTAATTGACGGTATCAATTCGCATAACTGCCGCGATACGCGGCGGATTCGAGGCTCTGTTAGACACGCGGAATGGAGTTAACTGCTCGCGCCATGCTGCGGTACGTCAGCGAACGTTTCAGCCAAGTTTTAATTGCCCGTGTCTATTAATGCGAGAATTACGGCAACAATATCCGCCATTAATATCAGCGATGCGAACATTTTTCAACTCGCTGCTCGAGTTCCAACGCTACATCGAACGATTTTTACAATAAAATGTTCGCGTTTCCTTTATGCACTATTCATGTATTTGTCATAGAAATCGTATTTGAAATTAATATGCCTGTGATTGTATAGAAATGAAAATAAATTTTAATTCACAGCTTTGAGATCGAGAAAATAAAATTATCAAAGAACAATAATTATACGAAATATATTTTTTATTCAGAGACTCTTCTCCTTTATTCAGCAGGGAATGAACGACTATATCATTCTCCTAAAATTTCTCAATCAATTACATTAAAACTTTCACGACGGTAAATCTTTGTCATTTTCCAGTTTTACACATGAGTTTTCATAATTCAGGAAAGGAACGATGGTAAATGGATTCGAAACAGGCCTGAGAGGCTGCGCGGTCGCGTTTTCCAAACCGTCACAAATGGCGGATTCATTCCGTTTCATCAACCCGAATGAAAAGCACGCGGCCACACCGCGTCGGAACGCGTGCGCGTCGAAGCGGAGGTGTGACGGTTGTGCATATACGCGGGTAAAAAAGCTCCGAGCCGCTAATAACCGTGATTCGAGAGAGGCGAGCCGCGCGCGCATTAATAAGATAAATTAGCCCTATTCAGCTGGCGACGCTCTTCTGCCGCGCGCCTCGCTGCTCTCAATCACTGGTTTGACTTATCGTTACATATGCAGAGAACACATTTCACACTGATACGCTCCGTATTTGCGGCCACTGAATCGCGCTGATTGTATTCTCATGCAAAATATGTCTCCTATTATGTCCCGGGAAACCTGACCCCTCCCGCTATATCTCCAATTACGCCGTACTCGCGTAATTGTTATCGTGTGTCGCGTTACACGCCTTGCTTTCTATCTTCTCCACTTCTACGCCTTATTTATGTCGATAAATTGAAGTCCTATAAATGAAATAAGTATACGAAGAGCAGATTTAGTGATGGGGTAGTATGAAAACAGTAATGACATTTATTTATTATGTTATGACACGAGATTGAGAATGACGTGATTTCAATTTCAAAAACGTTTCCAACTAGAAATTGGAAGCTTATTTGAGAGGTCGGTAGACTTTATTGGCAGAACGGGTCTGTTTGTGAAAACGAAGGGGTTGACACGAACGAAATTCGCTTAGCGAAATGTCATTATCAGACCCCTCGGCCTCCGCCTCTAATATAGGTATACTATATATAGGTAGCCTAATCTTCTTCAGCTGTTAATAGGATTGAGACCTTAATCAATCAGGTATGGCGCAATTAACGCGATCTTTTGACAGCCGTCTCGGTTCGAGATGAGAACACCTGACGTGGATTTCTTTAATCAGTCACCTTCCAGGGTAGGAGTAGCTGCGAAGAGTTCAGGGGACAGGAAGGTGAGAGGAGGACCGAGACGAATGAGAAATAAGTTGAAATGCGAAATGAATCGCGCAAGTGAGACTGACAGGTAATTTTTTAATCATTGAAGGCTCCACTGTCTCCTAGCTTAACATACTAACTCATCACAGCAAGCTTATTATGGTATTTATAACGTGATTGGTAATCTTTTCTACTTTGAAACTATAATTGTCTCCTGCTATTATTCAACATAATCTATACATTTTACTGTGAAAGACTGTTAACTAGCAAATGTATTTTAATACTACATATTTAATCATATTATATATTATATATTATATTATTTATTATGTGTTTTACCGAAAAATGTTGACATTCCCTAATTTTCATTCCCTAATTATGGTCTTTCAAGGTAGCCTACATATTTCATTGGAATCTTGTACATAATTTATAATTTCATTAAGAGATCTCAATTTAATGTATCATGTAATTATTAAGATATTAATCTGGCTCACACAAATTCAATAATTGTCTTGATTAGAGGGCCACCGTTCGCAGTATAACACGTCATCGGCGGGGCGTCTTTCTCGCATAATCCGTCACTCTGCCCTCACCCTTCGGATCCGATCCGTCCCTAATTTCAAGATCACGCCTAACAATTTGACTTTCTTGCTTTCCACTTATCTCTTCCCTTCAACAGCTGTGCGTCGAATTACCGCTCGTTCTTCTCCATCATTTAAGTCCACCCTCTACCCGAGCACAGGCATAAAGTTTAAACTCGATGGCACGAGATCACTTTTATTTTCGAGCAAAGAGGACGGCGAGCAAGCGTAATAAACTAGTATAATAACACGGGGAAAAACAATTATTCAAGATCCTCGCCTAGATGAGTGGTCGTAGGTTCTCAACTCTTTCAGTTTCTATTCGTTAAAAAGAATTGAATTCATACTTCGTGCGCTCCGTCGAGTCGTGCAAATTGCGTCAAGATAATTCCGTTTCAACAATTCTGTACGCGTGAAATCGATATATAAGGGTGCCATGGCCGCGCCAGAGATTTTCATCAGCGCACATTAAAGGCCGACGCTTATATTAGTTAGTAGAGGAGTGTGTGAGTCGGGAGTCAATACAATTATGGGAATATTTTATAACGAGAGGAATTTATTGGCACGGAATTCATTCGTCTTTCATATCTGCGACACGGACCGTCGCATCGCGTCGCTACAACGCATCCAAGTAATTCCTTATAAGTTGCGTTACATACAATTTACAGACGCCGCCTCGCCGTCGGCCCAGTTGCAAGCGAAAGCAATAAATGCGCGGGCAATTTGAATTTACGAGACACCGGGAGTTGCGTAGCAAAGCGAAATGAAAATATAACGGGAGCCTTGCGGTCGTCTTAGAATTCGAATAAATTACGACGCTCTTCTACTCGTAAGATGTAACTTTGAATTACGCTTGAAATACAAAATTCTGTAATCGTAAACGTAATTTCATTTTGACGACTTGTACGTACGGTAAATTCGACAAAATAATACAAATATACTGCTATATAGATTGTTGAATGAAATGGAACGAATATAAAAATGATACATAATCTTCAATCGTCATTTCTTCTTCCCGTAGACGTTTCATATTCAAGTATCTATTCGCATACATATACAGTATTCTCCTATAATTATACGTATACGTATTTGCATCTTCTTTATTAAAATAAAATGTCTTTATTAGTATCTAACATGTTACAGTGACTGGTCTCTCGCATCCATCCTCTTCCCAACAATTGCTCATACAGAACATAAACCAAGCGCAGCCAAGTCTTTTGTTCCTATTCTAATAATAATGATCCCTATCTCATGCAGTAGTCACACTAACTCGGCGGACCAAAATACGCTCATACTACTTAACGCTTCCCCACTCCTACTCAAAGCTGCCTCGCGACACAATTGACCATGCCTGCAATAAACAGATTATTAAAAAACTAACGTATAAAAAGACAACTTTTTTACGAGACGAATTCTTTGTTGATATTGAAATTCGCATCCCTTCATGTACGTAGGTCATAAAAAGTAGTCGAATTGTATAATAAGCGTACTCGTTCTTAGATATTTGCTTCAATACTGCATGTGTTTATAAACTGGTTAAACATAGAAACAATGGTACAAAGCCAGACAAAGCGATACTTTGGCGTGGTTGCTAAATCTGTGTTTGAAATTGTGAAATTGTTATAAGTAAAATGACAATCGAAAAATAACGTTTGCGATACAAAGAAAATAATCGCTATGCACTAATTAAAACCGAAAACATATCTTGAAAACTGTATTAATAAATCTGTGGTAATTAGAAATAATGTGAGAGCGGGTTGTAATTTGTCGGTGTGGGCTCGGTCGATTCATTTTTTAAGCTATACGAGCGTTAAGATCTTTTAACCGGAGCCAGTTATAAATGATTTGCGAAACCGGAGCACCCCACTCCAGGCTGTCGTGTATATCCAACTCCCAGAACTAAGCCAGCCACTGCCTCATTAGTCACGTTGAATTCATTTCTATTAAATCACCGTCCTGATGCTTCATTAACCGCGCCGAACCATTTCGCGAAATTCTGGCCACGGAGGAGGAACATTCC
>SMSR01008339.1:7475-21104 GCA_019453355.1 Ceratina japonica
GGATACAAAATAAGAAAAAAGAAAATACTGATTCCCATAGGTATAATAAAATATTCAGAAGAGCTATTTAACGTGTGAAGAAGATATATAAAACTGGTTAAAGGAGAATATCCTTCGACAGTACCATGTTATAAATATGGTGAACATTTATTTTTAACGAAATATGAAAGACAGATAAAAAATTGTATCATAAACAATATAGAAGAATGCATTCATGTATTTACTTCATCAATTATGGAAATCTTTGCCGTTGATAGACTATATGTATAGTTTCTCTACGAAAATCGGTATCCTTCCTGTGGCCGTTATCCTTCCTGAGGCTAGTATCCTTGCGTGGTTTGGTGTTTTTCCTGCCCTTGATGTCTTAGCGCGGACTGGTATCTTTCCTGAGAATGGTATCCTTGCACGGACTGGTATCCTTCCTGGGGACGGTATTCATGCGCGGACTGGTATCCTTCATGTGGACGGAATTCATGCGCGGACTGGTATCCTTCATGTGGACGGAATTCATGCGCGGACTGGTATCCTTCATATGGACGGAATTCATGCGCGGACTGATATCCTTCATGGTGCTGCGATCCTCGCCGGAGCTGGTATCCTTGATTTGTGTCCTGTGGTAGAATTAGTTCAAAGCACCTTATAATGTATGATTTGCAATATTCGTACTTTCTGTTATTGATTTACAAACATATTCGCAGAAATATTTTTTGCCAACTTGAACCCATGCAAAGCCTAATCTTGGTGAACCTTGTTCATTCCCTTTCCCTAGAATGGAATCGATGTTTGACTATACAGGGTGAACCACGAATTCTGATCAGTAGAGATTGCTCTGTTATTAGCAAATACTAGGAACTATGTACAGAGCTTTTATATGATTATAGCAAATTTATTATTATATAATTCCTTTTTTCATGATTTTTCAAGGTCACCGTCAATACTGCGTAAATATATCTATATTTGTTATAAAACTTTATTCTTCGTTATAGAACTTTTACTACCTGTTATAGAACTTTAGAACGAATTTTCTAAGTTTCATAAAATAATTTTTATCTTGTTATTATAATAGTTACCGAATTCGTCTTGAAATTCTGTAGTAGATAAACGTCAAAAATTTATAGATGTATTTACAAAAAATTGAAAGTGATCTTGAAAAATCGTGAAAAAAGAGAATTGACAAAAATTTGCTATTATCATGTGAAATAATGCTTCTGGAAACAATGCTGTACCTTATAAAAACATTTTCGATCTGAGTCATAATATCTACTGATCACAATTTGTGGTCCACCCTGTACATGTATACAGCCGGTGCAGAAAGTATTCATATACTGATAAATTTCAAACAAAATTGAGAAATTGTTATTCATTAATTATTTTTTCTGTAAACAATAAATATGTACGTATTCTGAAAAATCTATAAAATAAATACAATGCAAAAATATACCAGCAAATAGTATACGTACAGATACTAACAATTATTCTTAGCCAGCCCCTGCGTATGTGTGCGTCCTCTAGCAGGACACATTGAAATTTCAATATATACATACATATTGGAGTTTCAGTGTGTCCCGCTAGGAGATGCACACATATGCAGGGACTGGCTAAGAATAATTGTTAGTAGCCGTACACTCCTTCGTAGGGCACAGTTCTTAACGTAAACATGAACAAATTGCGGTGTAAGTATGATTCATCTCTTCAGTATACTTCAGTATTAGTTGTTGGTATGAAAAGCATTTCAAAATTCTGAAATATTCAATGTTACCGTTGAGAAATGGGACGCAAATGTGTAGAAACAACGATAGAAGAAAGAAAAATTATTCTTAACTTGCACAATCAGTGTAAAAGTCTAGCAGAAATTTCACGTATTGTAAGTAGACCTCCATCTACTATACAAAGTTTAATTGATAGGTATGGGCTACGAAAAACACTACAAAATAAGTCAAGATATGGACGTCCACGAAAAATCAATCAGTACACTGAGAGAGTTATTATTAGAATGGTAAAGACAAATCCAAGAATAAGTGCAGTAAGAATAGTTGAACACATTAAAAATAATTTAAACCGCTAATCCGCTAGAAAAAACATAGTCAACGTAATGGTATCGCCACAATGCTCGACACCCGAAATTTTTTACAACTAACGTGTAAGGCAGTTACGTATTCTACAAATTCGGGGGTTAAAATTGCCACTCTTTGGTCACGTGTAGGTCCCGAAAGTGATTGATATAAGTTATTTATAATCAATGTTATTCTTTATTTCTATATGAACTTTTATTATTATACTTATACTACTTTTATACTATTTATTAAATTTATATGATATTCTATGGTTGTTAGTGTATTATTTATTTATTAACGTAGGGGTATTTTAATTTAATTTATTTTCATTTACATAATTAATACCCATTATTTCTGCTGCTTATGCTCTCAGTTACTTTCTATCTTTATAGTTGTAAAATATATACATATATATTATCTCTACTCATATCCTTTGTAATCTTACTCTATTACTATTCTATTTATTTATTTAGTAGCAAAGATCACACGTATCAACGTACTCCCTTTCGAATTGGCTCCCGAAAATGAATGAAGTAAATATTTATAGTGAATAACAGGACACATGTCGTTCCATTTAGAGTACCTTATTTGTTCTTTTCCAAGTACTGGATACGGATAAAGCGTGGGAGGGCCCGTGCGCAATCCGCGGGGAGTCCTTGGGCCCTTCCGTATACGCTACTTAGGAGACAACGGGGGGTTGTAATCGGTTCGAGTCCGACACTACTTGGGCCGTGATGCTCTCGCACCACATTAATGGTTATTGTGGTGTTTGAGCAACTCGGCCCAAGTGTCCATGATGGATTGCCGACAAAAAGAAGGTCCCAAAAATGAAGCTTAGCTACTTGATATTGGTTACGCTTTTTTAACTGGAAGCCTATGCAAATGTCCCAAATGTATGTACAGTCAAAATAATTGATGCTAGATATAAGTGTAACTTAGTCAACCTCCTCCTCAGGAATGTATTTCTATGTGATGGAAGTATGAAGAGAGTTCAATTAATTCTCTAAACAAGTTTTATCAAAATAATAGAATGGAGCAACTGTTATACAATTTATAATAGTTTTTCACTTATTCTCTGATTTGATTTTATTCAAAAGTCTATGAAAAAATACGCAATGCATGCACTATAATCGCATACTGGTAATTGTAATATTCTTAAAACAATTTGGTTGTGCTTGCGTAACCAAGTTTCTGAAATGCAAGTAAAATAGGCAGAACTCACCTCTGACCAAACACACCCGATCAATATAAGTAACGTTGCAATTTTGGCGAGATGCAACATAATAAATGCAACGACTACGACAGTTTGACGACGAAACCATTCAGCAAAACTAAGTTTTTCGACGAATCTTGTTACTTCTTATACATACTTGTAACAATGGCTAAGAATTCGTGGATACGTGACCAACTCAGTTTTCTATATGAAAAACGCAGTTGCATTTACTTAAGAGATAACAATCGTCCTTACCACACGTGATAAGATGGACAAAGAACAGTATCTCCATTGAAAGTTAAAGTAAACTATATTCTTCGAGGTTTCAATTCTTTTAGAATCTTTTATTTGAGATTAAATGTATTAATTCATGAACAGAGATAATTTCAGTTTCAGTTACTATAGTTTGTTTTCGAATTGATAATTTCCAGTTAAGGAGCACGATTTCCCAGTCGCTAATATTATGTGAGGCAACGTCTGATTTTTGGTCTCATTTCTGCGATAGTTTTATGTACTGGTTTTAAGGCTTTCACGGTTATTGTTTATTCTGATACCATTCATCTTCCGGATTGAAACCGTGTATTTTGACAACTCATATGTTAACGTTTCGCCAACGTTGCAGTTAGCTTTATCAGGGCTGTAGGCTCTGATACTGAAGGAGCTGTGCTTCTCATATATATGCTTATATACCCTTGTGCAGTGTTCCATGGCATACGAGTTGTCAAAATACACGGTTTCAATCCGGAAGATGAATGCTATCAGTTTTATGTATTCTTAATACTTTTTCAACAAAGTTTACTATACATATATTCAGCAAAGTCACAAGCTGTGAAGGAAAAAATGGTACTTTAAAAGTTTTTACTCATTGATGCACTTTTCTATAGTTATATGTAATTTTAATGTAAATTGGAAGATAAACATGAACTAGGATACTTACTTTAGTAAAAGAAAAAGTTAGTAAAATGAATGAAACACAGAGTGTAATGTAGAGTATAGATTCAGAACTCAGGCTGAAAATTTTAAAGCTCGAACTATGTATGAATTATACATATATAAATAAATAAGTTAATGAATAAATAAATATAAAAATATCTGATGATAATGCCTATTAAATATATGTACATGGACTGATAACACTGAATGAAACATAGTATTACATAATCTTGCCGAGCAATAACCGAGTGGAACTTTTTCTTTGGAAAAGAATTTGAATATTTTACTCGATATCACGTGCGAGCTAAGATCGTCGGCGAGTGCATTAAGGGACTGTTAAACGACGTGTGCGGAGTTACTTTAGATACTTAGGGAAGAGCAGTTAGGCAAAATGAGGAGTTCCCACGTTAAGCCGAAGTCGTGGTAATTGTACCCTCCCTTCGAACGGTTCACAATGATCCCCGTGTCCACCGGAAGGTATGCATATGTTCCATCCTACCATATTCTAATGGCACTGTTCATTCCTGTAATTTATACATATAAGATATAATATAAAAAGTTAAGTGCTAAGATTAAAAATAATAAAATCTAATAATTAATGATAAATGGTTTTATTAGTTATAGACTAGTGCATTTGGCTCATAATAAGCATTTAAATAGATATTTCTTAAGGATAGAAAGCTCTAACTTGTCCGGATTTTATTGCGGGAAATGAATTCAAAGAAAAATACTTTGATATCTGGTAAAAATCAATGTGTTGCATTGTAACTCCGGTGAAGGAGCACGGGCGACTTTCGGAGTTACGAAGGCCCTACGAATCGTATCCGTGGAATCAAAGAACATTGACATTTTAACCTTTTTAACCGCTTCGCGATTTTTGTCTGAAATCCCGGGACAACCTCCATTGGCCAACATTAACATTGACCAACAGAAACTATGATGGCGAGTCGTTAATTTAAATCTGAACAACAATAGGAAAATAACTTTTTCCATTTTTAAACAACATCATACTGCAAACAAATGCTACTGAAATACAGGGACTATTTAACTTGCGAAACCCATATAATATTACATTCTTGCTATTCGTTATGCTATTCTTTTTCCTCACGATAGGCAACCAGTGCATTCGCTTGTATTTCAATTAAAGAAATTAATGGAGTTATCGATAACTACAAAGTGTTATCCAGAATTAATTTCCAGCACAGGCAGAATATGTGTAGAAAAATAATTCATGAATTAACGTTTCACTCGATTTGAGTGAACACTGCTCTCTCTCTCTCTCTCTCTCTCTCTCTGATGTTCTCACTCCTTCTCTTACTTCTTCACTTAAGAGATGGTTAATTAAAAGTTTTCGCATTAAGCGAAAATACCAACCTCGTCTTACGCAATTCCTGTATGCTTATCTAAGCACAGTCGCTGTACAGTCGGTCACAAAACGATTCGGACACTGATACAATTATACAGGGTATTCCAAAAAAAGTGTTAGAGCTGAAGAGAGGTGATTCTGTAGCTGTTTCTGAACAACAATTTTCTTTGGCAAAATGTAAAGTGAGGCATGGTTTTTGAATTATTAACGAAAAACGTTGACCAATCAGAGCTAGCGTAAGACCCGCGCCCAAGCACGGTTAGGCCGGGTACTCACTTTAGCAACGCGCGGCCGCGCAGCGCGCACAGTCCACTTGAAAGCACGGTCGTATACACAGGTCTGGAAACTCCCATGGTGGGGGTACCCAATTTTTCGACACCAGCTGCGCTTCTGAAATCTGCCACCAAGCGAGGGAGCGTCGATATAGCGGTTGGTCGATCCTTGTCGATCATATGGCTGCATATGGCCTATGTGGACGGCGACTGTGCTCGGCCCCAACTTCTAGATCGATGTGCTCTCGTTTGGTGGCCGAGTTCGGAAACTTTTCATTGACTCCAAATTGGGTACCCCCACCATGGGAGTTTGCAGACCTGTGTATACGACCGTGCTTGGAAGGGACGATTTCTATGGCCTTATCGCTAAAATAGACCTTTTCAAGTGGATTTGCGCGCTGCGCGGCCGCGCATTGCACAAGTGAGTACTCGGCCTTAGGTTGGCTTGAATCGTGACGCTCGGCCGTGTCTTAGACGTACTCTCATTAGTCAGTGTTATTCGTTAATAATTCAAAATCCACGCTTCACTTTGCATTTTGCCAAAGGAAACTGTTGTCTAAAATGGCCCTCCTAATCTGCCATTTTTGGCTCTAACACTTTTTCTGGGATACCCTGTAAGTTCTAAGCTGTATCTATATGTATTTTCGATAAATGTACAAGAAATAGCAAAAATGTGTTAGAATACGTTATGCTGTGTAGATAGTAGTAAAGAAAAAACAAAAAACTTATTATTTATTGGTGCCTAAATATTAAAAAAAACACTGAAGAACAGCGAATTTTAGTGTCACAAAAAGTTTCTGACACTACAATAGTTAAGCCATTTCTCTATTGCCAATATTTATATGCAATGTTTATATGCAATGTTTATATACAACTCGTCACGTTATCTGAGCTTGGATCTCAAATGTGCGTTAATCCTATCTTCTTTCTGTTCAAAATGAGTCGCACAAGAAGCTGTACGAGTTTTGAAAAACGACAATTAGTAGTATTTCATTACGAAAATGAAATCGATTCGTGAAATAGCATGTTCTTTAACGATGACCAAAAGTACCGTTGGAGATATTATAAAATGCTACCGAAACGAAAATCGAATTCATTTCAAACGTTCAAGTGGCCATCCAAGAATTTTAAATTATCGCGATTGACGTTATATTGTGAGATAAATTAAAAAAGACCCCAGAATTAGTGCCCCAAAGCTAGCTACCGAAATACAAGAAGAACGTGGGATTATAGTACATCCAGAAAATATTCGAAGAGTATTCAAATCCGAGGGCTACAATGAACGAATTGCTAAGAGAAAATCGTAGATCAGTTCCAAGAATAGGAAGAAGAGACTTCAATTTGCAAAAGATTATGTTCATATGAAAATCCATTGAAGGAAAAATGTTATTTTTTTAGATGAAAGCAAATTTAATATTAACGGCAGTGATGGAAAGATGAGAATGTGGTGGACACAACTGAATCCAAAGCACTTGCAACCAACAGTAAAACACAGCGGAGGATCAGTTATGGTTTGGGGTTGTATCTCAAGCCTTGGCATAAGTGAACTCGTGTTTATCGATGATATTCTTCATAAAACAAAGTATTTAAATATTTTAAAAAATAATTCGAAGAATAGTGCTTCCAATATAGGAATTTTTGAGACATTTAAGTTATACCAGGATAACGATCTTAAACGAAAAGCACGAATTGTCCAAGAATTTGTACTGTACAATTGCCCCAGCGTATTGCAAGCACCTCCACAGTCTTGATCTTATTGAACTTGTATGGAACGAATTAGATCGCAGGATTCGAAAACTATGAATAACATCAATAGAAGAATTGAAAATACATCTGCAAGAAAAATGGAAAAAAATCAGCGTTGATTATTTTGAAAAAGACTTATGTCTACTATGTCAAAACGTTGATACCATGTTATCAAACATAGGGGATACCTAACTAAATATTAAACTTTCTATAATGTACCAGTATTATAGTTTCGTGTGTGTAATTAGTACAATGTCCGAAACCTTTTGTGACGTTAAAATTTGCTGTTCTTTGATCTTCTTTTTTGAACATTTAGGCAACAATAAGTAATAAATTTTTAATTTATTTTCTTCTATTATCTGTACAGATTGGGACAGTGAAGTTCAGCCACCTTCGCGTTTGTGTCCCGCTAGGGAACACACACAAACGCGAAGTTGGCTAAACTTCACTGTCCGCGATTGTACAATATAATATAACGTAATGTAATACACATTTTTGCTATTTCTTGTACACTTATTGATATAATTATATCAGTGTCCGATTCTTTTTGTGAAAGACTGTACAATTGCCACGGATAACGTATTGTATTGTGCCGCGTCGGGGGTGGTTCCCAGCGGGTTGGTATACAGGGTGGTCCACGCAACGTGTTATAACTACCAAAATATGCGCGTTGGACGCATGAAAGTTACACACAAATTATATGATTTAAAGGGGTACACTATGTAGTGCGTTAATTTTTTTTATAGGTGAAGGCGTTTCAGAGATTTGAAGATCAGCTCCAATTTTTTAAATGGAAACCTATATTTTTTATTACAGTTTCTACGGGAAAAAGTACGCAACTTTTATAAGAAACATTTTTTTTTTAAATGTTTGCTTTTCTCGCTAAAGGGCGTGATAATAATAATACAGCTTTTATAGAAAATAATAATATAACGTCTTTTATAAATGAAAACCATTATAACTATACGGTTTTGGGGTCACTGAATCCGAATCTGGAGTCCGTTTGATCCCATCAGGTTAGGATCAAGGTCATAAGTGGTTTTCTCATTTCACTTGAAAGTGACCTTGACGCTGACCTGAAGTCGAACAAACCCCACATTCGGATTCCGCGACGCCAACCACGTGTAGTTATAATAAACTCCGCTTAGTGATTTTTTCTTATTTGAAGAGTAAACCTCTCTTATGACCTTGATCCTAACCTGATGGGGTCAAACGGACTCCAGATTCAGATTTAGCGACCCCAAAAACATATAGCTATAATGGTTTTCACTTGTAAAAAACGTTGTATTATTATTTTCTTTAAAAGTTGTATTATTATTATCACACCCTTTAGCGAGAAAAGCAAGCATTTAAAAAAAAAAAAGTTTCTTATAAAAGTTGCGTATTTTTTCCCGTAAAAACTGTAATGAAAAATATAGGTTTCCAGTTAAAAAACTGGAGGTGATCTTCAAATCTCTGAGACACCTCCACCTATAAAAAAAATTAACGCACTACAGAGTGTACCCCTTTAAATCATGTAATTTGTATATAACATTTATGCGTCCAATGCGCATATTTTGGTAGTTATAACGGTACACACATTGCGTGGACCACCCTGTATGTCGCTAGATTCGCGGCTCGACGATCAGAATCGCGTGGCTCCTCTGAGTTTTTCCACAAGGATTTCTAACAATTGTGTGGGGTTGGAATGAATTCCCTTTAACAGTAAGCCTAGGACAATCCTTGGTTCTTCATAATGAATATTTATTAACCTTAGGTCACATTCGAAAGAGGTCTGAAATCTCGTGTTTACCTTCACTGCTCGCTAATTGATTATAGTTGAACGAATATAATTAATTACGTGAATATACTGTTTGCACCGTGAGCTATAAGGTCTTCAATTAATTTTCGCATCAGGAGTTTCGCACGACGAATTGAAAATTGTATACATATGTATACGCACTTTAATTTAAAACTATACGTATTTCTTTCCTTCCCGCTGCATTATTATTTATACGTTTTATAGATACATTTAATATTTGTAGAAATTCGAGCTTGGTCCACTATATTCCGTTAAACGTTTTAAATTCTTCATTGTTTTTATTCAAGGTTTCCGCACTATACGTTAAAATGTGAAACGCAAACCCGATGACGTGATTTAAATAACCGTTCCGGTAACAGACGATTTATTTAACAAAATAAGGATATCGACTTTAACGATGTCACAACAGGTTCAAACAGTTCAACTTTTCTTGCATGAGCGTTATTACAATCATCAGTCTTTTTC
Organism: Ceratina japonica; assembly: GCA_019453355.1. NCBI lineage: Eukaryota > Metazoa > Arthropoda > Insecta > Hymenoptera > Apidae > Ceratina > Ceratina japonica. The sequence continues at coordinate 17,326 of SMSR01008339.1, forward strand.
ATTACGTAAAGAAAAGTATAAATATTTTATATACATCTAAATATTTTACAAGTATTGATCCACTTTAAACTTAAAAATAATATGATTTCGATTTTCTGCCCACAAGAAAATAATATTTCGTTTTCAATATTATTAGGATGGTTATTTATGAAACTCGCAGGAACGATCGAAACTCGTCGATTTTGAAGGGTCTTCCGAAAGTTCCGGGCCATCTGAATAATTTTTGAATGGTTTGAAATATAGGATTGAGATTTACAAGGACACAATGGGCTTCGATGTTTTTTTTAACGGATTTTGATATCATAACTTTGTGAACAAAAATAGTAGAGATTTCGTTGACCCGGCGTTGTTTTCGTCTCGGAAAGCCCTTTCGAACGAGTCCTCACTTAACCCCTCGTGTCATTTAAAATTCCATGGCTCCCACCTCTCCCCGCCCCCCGGAAAGTATACAGTTGGGCATCCATGTGGCCAAATAATAAACATTATGATCCCATTGCGTCCCTGTAAATCTCAAACCTATACTTCAAATCATTAAAAAATTATTCAGGTGGCCCGGAACATTTGGAAGACCCTGTATGTGTATGCAATTGCTGAATGCACTGTATTTGCAAAAGAGTCAAAGGTAAACTTTGCCCCTTGTTGACAAATTATGTAATTTGTATTTGATTTTTCCTTTGCAATTGAATTATCCCATGAGAAACTTTCAGGAATAGTATTCTTCGAGGAAATTAAAAAAGTCTGCATCTGCACGAACACGAATAAACCGTAATTTCGATTTGGAGATCAAAGAAAGCTTCGTTGACATAAAAATAGTTAAAATTCTGCATATTAAAGCATAATGAAAATTATGTCATTCGACATAAGAATTAAAGATGTAATAACTTCTTTATTAGGATCGCAGAACTTCTAAAATTTTGTACAGTCTATTATTAATGTAATATTTAGTAATTGTTAAAATTTCAATGCTTTATCATTGTTTTTATGTGTGTGTAAGGGTTCATACAATCTTAATATAGCTCTCGGTGGTTAACGAGTTTGACATGCCTGTCGCACAAGATATTCCATAGTTCTGATTTAAACGGAACACGCTGAATATTATAATAGTATACAAGGTGTCCTAGTAACTCTATTACATGGCGTCAATTATTCATACATTGTCTTATTAATAATATTTAGTAACAGTTAAAAAATCTCAACGGTTTGTCATAGTTTTTATGTAAGGGTTCATACAACCTTAATAATTAATTCTGCCGATCAACGCAAAACTGTGAATTAATGTTCGTGTTATCGTTTGGTTGAATCTATTCGATTTTCGTAATGGTGCATGTAATTATTAGTAATTACATTATTGTAGACAAAACTTCTAGCGCGTTATTAATTTTGCTCAGCTTGAAATTCGTTAAATTGCTCCTATAAAATGAGCTACCGTAAGTTCCCTCGCTATACCAAATTCTGTTAAACGTACATTTCCTGATTACATAGTGCCTGGCCGAGTTCCGAAGTAATAATTATAATTAGTGGCGCGACACAACCTCAGGTTCGCTGTTCTCCATTTTGCGAAACCTCCGTCTCGTCACGCTCGCTCTGCAAATGATAGATTTTAACACAAGGGAAAGGGGGAAACCAATTAGGTACTTCAACTGCGTTATATTGTTCGGTAAAGACTTCCACACTTCAAGCGCGTTGCGTTGCGTTCCAACTTTCTTTTCTCGCATCGAGTTCAGGAAATTGCGAAATCGTTGCGCAAGTACATTTCTCTCGGAAATATCTAAATTCGGATCGCTTTCCACACGCCACCGCCGCGTATTAACTATTAAAGCGTGAAAGTATTAGCCACAGTTGTATCTGTCGTGGAAGATACGTTGACAAGGACCAGAAATGTAGTTTGTCGTTTTTGAAATAACAAATTTAAGTCAAATGGACGTGACAGATATAGAAGGGTGTTCATAGTTCGAACTTATACAGGGTGTCTCACTTTAATAGCCCCAGGCGAATATCTCGAAAAATAAGCAAGATAATACAAAATGTTTGAGACAAAAGTTATAAGGTTTCGACTGGGTCAAATATTGCTAACCATGAACTTGACCTTGTAATAAATTTTCAAGGTCAAATGAAGGTCAATATTCGTTTTTTAAATGGAAACCTACATTTTTTATTACAGATTCACATTTTCGGAAAAAAAATACGTAAATTCTATGAGAAACTTTTTTCTCGAAAATGCTTGCTTTTCTCGCTAGAAAGCGTAATAATAATAATACAACTTCTATAGAAAATAATTATACAACAATTTTTATAAGTGGTTTTCTCCCATGTCACTCAAAAATTACCTTGACCCTGATTCGATGAGGTCCAACGGACGCCGCATTCAGATTTAGTGATCCCAAAAACGTATAACTATAATGGTTTTTCAGCAGATTGATGCAAAATTTGCCAAAAAACCACTAACCGGAGAAAATTATCATAACCATACATTTTTGGAGTTGGCGAATCCGAAAGCGGCGTCCATTTGATCTCACCAGATCAGGGTCAAGGTCATTTTCAAGTGCAATGGGAGAAAACCACTTATTAAAGGCGTTGTATCATTATTTTCTATAAAAGATGTATTATTATCTTTCTAACGAAAAATGCCAGCATTTTAAAAAAAAATGTTCCTCATAAAATTTACTTTCTTTTTTCCTGAAAATATGAATCTGTAATAAAGGTGTAGGTTTCCATTTAAAAAACTAAAATTGACCTTCATTTGACCTTGAAAATTTATTACAGGTCGAAGTCCAAGATTAGCAATATTTTACCCCCTCGAAACCTTATGACTTTTGTCTCAAACATTTTACTCTATCTTACTTATTTTTCGAGATATTCGCCTGGGGCGATTAAAATGAAACACCCTGTATATAAAATCGCCTTAAGTATAATATTTTTTTAAATCCCTGTTTCCTGTACAAGACAAGGGCTGGAAATATGGGATAAACAGGAATAGGAAATGCTTAAGACGATCTCAAAAATAAGTAACAATTATGAATATTGGCCATTGACTAATCGGTATGTGACAAAATATATGAGCTGGCTAAGAATAATTGTTCTTAGCTCTACGTTGGGCGTGATAAATTATATAAGATCGTTAGTAACCATAGAGTATGTTGTTTGTTTTAATCGTCTGCGGGAAATATGTTTCTAAGTACCAAAACTACAATTTTTCGATTACAAAATAGAGAATTCAAGTTGCATGGAGTAAATAAATTGACAGATATTGATTAAGGTTGTATGAACCGTGAACTCTCTGCTAAAAGTTTAAGACATGTAATAAAAAACTGTGTGCAATATTTGAAGCACTGAGCTTTTAGTAAAAATAATAAAGGAGCGAGTTTTGTAAAATTGTTCGTGTCGTTTTATTGCAGTCATAATGAATTTTTAACGTTTAATTCGAATATTCTGATACATAATTTTGACATTTTTTTATTGGACTGTACGTGGCTGTCTAAATTGATCGACGTGTCCTATAATTCATACTATTGCATATTTTTTATTCGATATCTTATATAATCTCCTTGAATTGATATTAGATCAACTTTAAAATAATCTTAAATTGTCAATTAAGGATTATAAAAAGTTACACAATTCTGTCATTATTGCATTCATATTTGTTTATAAATGAAATCAAAATTCTGTCATTCAATATAAGTATCGAAGGTGTAATAACTTTTTTAATAAGCTGGCAAAATTTATAAAATTTAGTACAGTCTACTATTAATTTAATATTTAGTAATTGTTAAAATTTCAAT